>CDMY01000770.1:204888-239810 GCA_001179505.1 Vitrella brassicaformis | reverse complement strand
GGGGGGGGGGGGGGGATGCCAGGTCCAGCGTGTATATAGACTCATCACCAAGATCAAAGAGGTGGAGGGGCCGGTGACCGAGAAGGCCAAGGAGTTTAACAATCGATACTGACAATCAGGTGGGTGAGCACCCACACACAGACACACGGATGGATGGATGGATGGATGGCAGACACGTGCGACCGCGTGTGTGTGTCTATGTGGGTGTGTGGTGCAGGTGTGCGCCGTATGGGCCAACATATTCAGCATCAAGAATCTGCTGACAATCGCGGCTGACACACTCCAGAAGGCCGCCGCGGGGACCCAAGAGCTCACGGTGAGCGCTACATATCTCTTGTTCCACAACACACATGACACACTCTGTCTGTGTGTGGGGCGGGGCGTACGTGTATGTCAGGTGTGTATCCAGGAGGTACTATAGACGTAGATATTGACGAGGCATACTCAAACCTTACGCAGACAGCCCAGCAGGAGCAACACACATACACACATAGGCACACCGCAACACATGCATACCATACACGACCTCTTGCCTATGCCACCTATGCCACCATGCCATCTTGCCTATGCCACCATCCTTCCTGCATTATGTTTTTTGGATCGGATATCATGGATGTGGGGCTAGGCTGTTTGGCTGTCTGACTGTCTGACTGTCTGTCTGTCTGTCTGGCCTCTCGGCTGTTTTGCCCTTTCGCCAAGCTATCGATCAACGGGCAGAGAGACTATTCATTATCGCTGCTTGCATTTTATATCGTGAAGTCTCTTCGGCAAACAAAGAGGTTGACAGGCTTGTCGATGTCTGCCTTAGTTTGTGTTTCTGGTATCCGTCTCCCTTGCTTGAGTGCTCGTGTGACCACACGTGCTTTGCCCGGAGACTCTTGTTGCATCACGACGTTGCACCGGCTCTTTGTGTAACGGTTTCATTCGTGTGGTTTTGGCAAGCACCTTGAACGAGCGATCACAGTCAGTCAGTTTATCTATCCATCGAGCGTATGATACACTCACTCGTCCCGCAGACAAACATGTACGTACGCCCACACCCATTCATCACACCACATGTACTAGACGTATATAGCCATTAACGCACACATGCACTCACTATACAGACAGACAGCCAGCCAGACAGACAGACAGCAGCCACGCAATATTAATGTTCCGTTTGTATCGGTCATCGATGGGTCAGTCAGGTCTGAATGAATCAGTCGGTCGAGAAGATACTCACAGCTACTCGATGATGTTGATGCCGAACGCACCTGCATTCACACGTCAGTATGTCCACACAAGCCTGTCCACACAAGTTAGCGCTTGAAGGACAAAATGCTCACACACACACACATACACACGCACACACACCTAGAGAGAGGGCGGGGGCAGCATGTGACCTATGATTCATCTCACTTCTTCAGTCTGTCTGTGTCTGCGCTGTCCCTTCCTGGCCACAGCTGGAGGCCAAGAGGCTGGCAAACGAAAATGCCGCACTGAAGGCAAAGATCGCCAAACTTGAGGAACAGGTTGTCTGTGTGCATGACAAAAGCCGCAAAGTGCATTTGGTGACACGGCAATGCTGATAACCCCTGAACGGTGGTGACTGGGTTTCTGGGTGTATCATACTATCCTCTGCCCTCTCTGTCTGTCTCTACCCTGTCTGTCTGTCTGTCTGTCTGTCTGTCTGTCTGTGTTGTGTGTGCCGTGGCTGGAATGATTGGATGGTGTGACCGCCACTCATCTCGTCAGTGAAAAACAGTGAATACACGCCATGCATCCTTGCACTGATTCATCTGTCCGTCAGACGATTCAAGTCAGCCAGCCGCCCCCCAATGCCGATTCACCACCCCCCGTCCCCCCACCCACCACCCTTCCAGTCGGTCGACAGCCACCTCGCGACGCCTCTCGACGCAGACAGACGGGAAAGAGAAAAGGCAATAGACGTGGGCAGCAATGCATGGCTTCCCCTGCCCTTATGTGTCGTGTGCGCACCTATGTCAGATGTCCAATGGCCGGCCACCCATCTTGTTGCGGGCCTTGGCCACTGCCTCATGAAGGCAGCAGGACCATCGACGCCCTGCTGGGGCGCCTCGTTGGTGTCGAGGTACATGTCTGCCGCCCACGACAGTACAGACTGTACTTGGTCATCTCGATGAAGGCCAGGAAGTCATCACGAATCGGCGGGAAGCGCCGATGATGGTGAAGTAATTGGTGAAGTCGATGGGCGGCGGCTGGTCCATCAGGGCAGACACTCGGCAGAGCGCGAAAGAAAGATTGGTGACCGTGGTTCTCCAATGCACTCACAGACTCAACGCGCAGTGTGTCAACCTGATTCATTGGCTGAGCAAGATCTGACGAGAGGGACCATAGCGAGAAGATGCGTTCCCCCGCGATCCAGGGCAACTTCGTAAATTTTGTACGCCAACGGCGAAGGAGAGGGCGCGACTTCCGTTTTCTCTCGGTAACGTCACGCCCCGGCATGGACAAGAGCATCAGTCGGGAAGAGCGGGACCGCGAGTTCCTTGACAAGACGGAGGAGATTGCTCGTCAGGAAATTGAGAAGCGGCTCCAGTTTGCCGCAGGTGGGGATGCATTGAGAGCACCGACCTGCACACATGAGAGAGGCGGGCGGGGCGGGCAGGCTGCTTCCACTTGATCCATACGTTCTGGGCATGCTGCGTTTGTGTGTGTTGCAGATCTGGCCAAGTATGATGCCATCCAGCTTCTTCAGCTCTATAGCGAGAGGGAGCATTTGCAGGGTGAGAACGAACGTGGTCGTTCATGCGATTGATATACAAATAAATACACACACATCTGTCCGTCTGTGTGGGCTTTATGGCGTGCAGCCGAGTGCGAGTGGTTGCAGGCGCGGTGCAAGTACGACAGTGAGCGCATCGATGCGTTACGAAACAACATGGAGATCGCCAAGTCCAATCAGGTGGGCTACTTCTACGGTGCATATGTCGGACGAGAGAAGAGGCGTCGACGGCCCGAACGGCACACCTGCTCATCTGCCTACCTGCCTGCTTGTGGGTGGCTGTACGATGCGTGTGCGCAGGCCAAACTCGTCAAAGCCGTCGTCGCCGCCAGGGTCAGTATTCTGGAATACACACACACACGCACACACACGCACACACACGCACACACACGCACACACACGCACACACACACACGCTGAGAGAGAGAGAGAGAGAGGCAGGCGGGGGAAGCATGTGACTTATGATTCATCTCGCTTATTCTGTCTGTCTGTGTCTGTGCGTCCTGTCCCTTCTTGGCCACAGAAGCAGACCAAAGAGGTCGAGAGCGAGATCGCCGCGCTGAGGGCCAAGATAGCCGAGCTGCAGGAGCAGGTACATTAATTATGTCACATCAACGTACCGACACCACAGCCAGCCAGCCCACACAAAGGACTGTTTACATCACCAACCACAAATATGCACGTGTGGTTTGACAGCTGGCCCGGTCGACTGCCTCCCCGCCCCCTCCCTCACTCGCCCCGTCCTCGCCTTCTCCCCAGCCCCACAGCCTGCAGGACGCCGGCGTCCAGGCGCACCCGCACGGCAAGGCCAATGGCATGCAAGTGCACCCACATGTGGTGGAGGGGGGAACCAGCACGGCCGTAGGCGATCAGTCCGCATCTCTCTGCGCCATGGAAACCAAGACGGAGGTGGCGTCCAAGGAGCAGGGCGTCAACGTGCGGCCGTCCTTGCTCACCGTTGAGGTCGGCCCTAGTGTGCCAATGGTGGAGGGCAACCCGTGCAGCAATCCACGTGTGCGGAACCGATACGAAGTACAAGCCATGCCAATGGCCGGTGGCAGGTACGAAACAGACACACACACATAGACAACTTCTGCACACGTTCGTTTGTGTATGTGTGTGTGTGTGTGTGTGCAGCTTTGGGAATGTGTGGCGGGGCACTCAGAAACGCACGAAGAGACCTATCGTCATCAAACGGCTGTGCAAGATGAAACAAGAGTACGCCTGCGATCTGTTCGAGTAACTTGTGTCACGTGCCACCATCCATTCATCAATCAGGGCCGTGGCGGATGCCGTTGAGACTGCTCAGGTGTATGGAGCCATCTGCAAAATCGTCTCTCCCTCTCTGGCCACGGTCATCGAGGTGGGTGGGATGTGGGAGGGGTGGGAGGGGTGGGCGGCCCATCTGTGTGTGTGTGTGTGTGTCGTGCAGGTGTTGTATGACTCGTCGTACTTCTTCATCGTGATGGAGGACGTTGCGGGCCGCGACGTGTCCGCTCTTGTGCAGCTGTATATCGACCAGAAGCGGTCGGTGCCTAACCACCAGTGCCAGTGGATCGCACTCGGACTGCTCGAGGCACTCGACCGACTGCACACAGCCAACGTGGGTGCTCTGGATGGACAGCGGCAGCCGTTAGTGTGTGTGTGTGTGCCGCAGCTGGTGCACCGAGATGTCAAGCCCAACAACATCAGGTGGACCCCGCAGGGCTGCAAGCTGATTGACTTCGACGAGTGCATGTTCGTCGGTCGGCCGCCGACCGCTTCAGGACGAGCCGAGAGAGAGGGCTTCCTCCCGGGTACTGGCGTTTTCCGGGTAAGTCGGTCGGCCGACAAGTGACTGCACGGCGCAGAACGGAACTACTTTTGATGTGTGTTGCCTGTCCTTGCTCAATTGGCTGGATGGCGTCCGTCAGGCCCCAGAGGTGCACTTAAGAGACGGATAAGGCGAGGAAATGGAGCCCTGCTAGCGACATCTGGGCGGCTGGAGTTAGCTTGTAAGCAACCGAAGGCACGTACACACACACAGAGATTCTGGCTGCCTGGTGGGTGTAGGTACTTGGTGTGTTTCAGCGGGAAGAGCCCCTTCAAGGACATCGACAAGAAGAGGTTGACCGCTGACGAAGTCGAGAAGGCATACTTGAACGCTTGCTTGAACGGACAGCTGGTAGAAAGAAACACCTCACGCACACACACACACACACACCAGACAGACCAGACAGACCAGACAGACAACGACGAGACGATTGCCCTTGGGTGCCTGCTGTGTCTTCAGGAGGTGAAGTTGCCCGATGGGGCTGACGGGGACATGCGCCAGGCGTATCAGCTGATCGAGCAGATGCTCATATTGGACCCCAGCAAGCGCATCACAGGTCGGCGGGGGTGTGTGAACCAAGTGTCGTCATATGTCGCTTGCCTGTTTCTGGCTGCCTGCCTGCCTGCCTGTGTGTGTGTGTGCGTGTGCAGCGAAGGCCGCGCTGCGTCATCCCTGGCTGGCCGGTCTGTCGGTGGCGGACGTCCCTGACCAATGCCACCAATGAATCATCCATAGGATCGGTCTGTTGGCATTGGCGTGTATATTTGGGATATGTATATGGGTGAGTTAGCACAGTGGAGGGTGGGGTGTGAATAGCACAGCGCTGCGCTGCACGCTGGACGGGACGGAGTGGGGTCTGTTTGCCGGCCGTTTGCCTGGATACTCAATGCATTGACTGACTGACTAACTGACCGATGGATGGATGGATGTGGGCGCGGCGCATTTGTGCAGTGTGGGCCCATCGATTCCTATGATTTCCGTGCTCAAGTGGACGTTACGTATGCTTCAGTCGATGGAATAAATACACAGAGACGAGCATAGCACAGACATCGGATCAAGATCCATAGGTCATCTTCAAGTCTCTCGAGATTGATTTCAAGCTTTGCAGATCCAACCTGGCCACCAGCTGTGAACCTGTTGCGTGCGCTCTTTCCGACCCGGGGAAGCAGAGCCACTCAGTGCGACGCTCGAGTGGCACAGCACGGCTCACTGCATCGATGAATGTGTGTGGCGCACCATATGGCACCGGTGTGGCAATGTGCACACGAACAGAGCTTCTCTCGCATTCCCGAGAATAGCCCCACACACGATCCGTATCACAAGTCGGCTACGCGTCCACTCATTCAGGCAGCCGTCCCTTCTCCCTCTGCACACCGCACCGCCGCATCCTCTTCTGCCGCCTCTCTCTGCGTCACACGCTGCCAACTCCCCCCTCCCTCTCCCTGCTGGCCCTGGCGGCCAAAGGAAAAGACACTCAGCCACCCACCCGCACTCCCACCAGCCATCGCTGCTTTCGACTGTGGTCCCGCTCTATGCTCGATCAGCGGCTCTTGCTCTCGTCCTGTGGTCTGCCTGTGCGTGACCCCATTGGTTGGGGCGGCTGTGGCTCGTGGGGTCTCCATGGCTGGGTCGCTGTGTGACCTCGCCATGGTGATGATGGCGGGAGGGGCTGGCAGGGGTGGCGGTGGAGATGAGGGCGAGGGGCAAAGCTGGTAGAGGTGCGAGGGGGTCTCTGCGCTGGGGTCGGTCCGGTCAACGTCGTCCACACACGCGCACAGCCGCCGGACCAGCCACAGCATCAGCGAGTTGCTCTGTGGGGACGGGCCGGACGCACAAACAAGTGACACACACGTCGTGTACGTCATGGACCAGACCAGCTCTCTGCGTGTGTGTGTTCGGGTGCGGTACGGTGTGGTACCTCTCCCCAGTATTTGGTCATTGTCTTCCTCCTCTCTCGTGGGATCGACAGCCAGAAGGACACCAACACGCGCACCAGGAGCGACATGCCAGACAGCAGACCCAATACCTGCACAGCACAGCACAGGATAGGATAGGAAGGATGCACACCACAGCCAGGTCGTGTGTGTATGTGTGTGTGTTTGCTCGGTTTGTGTGTGCGTGCAAGGGTTAGGTACTTGTGCAAGGTAGTCGAAGAATGTCTTGGTCTGTGTGAGCAGCAGGCGGTAGAGAAAGGGCGACACCGTCAGCTCAATGCGGAACTGCACCGTCGACGGGCCGTCGCCTGACGAGTGGAAGTGCACCCCATCTGATCATGATGTGATCAAACCACACACACAGACACCAACACTCGCATACACACCCATGTGTGTGTGATTTCAGCAGCCTACACACCTACCTGTCGCTGAGCCTTCCCTTGAGGCGATGTACTGCAGAAGGAAGCCGTTCTCGTGGACCCCAAGACGCTGCAAAGAATGGTCGTGTGGCGTGTGTCATCCATCGTGGATGACAGACACCAACACCACGCCCACACAACACATACACACCACTGAGTGAGTGGCCTGCCTATGTGCGTGTGACGCAGAGGTACTTACCTGGTTTTCGTAGTCAGTCGGCACAAGCGTCAGCCGCAGCACAGTCGGGTCCTCGCCACGCAGCACCTGAACCAATGAACAAATGACACGTACCTCCACACATGAGCACCTCGATGACCAGATAAACAAAGGCTTGTCGACTGACATTGTTGGGGTCGCTGCCGACGAAAGTGGAGTTGAGTGTGGAGAAGGCCTCCACGGGCGTGCTGGTGGTGGCGGTGCTGCTGCCAGACTCCCGCCACACAGTCATCACCTCCCACTATGACAGTATGAGCACATCCACACACACACACACACACACATCCATACAGGCACCTGTCCGTTGCGAATGCGTGTGTGCCCTGGATGTCTGTGTAAGTGAGCTAACCTGTATGGCCTGTGCGGCGGCGAATGTGTGGTGGCTGAGGGCTATGTTGAGGTGCAGCCGCTGGTCGAACACACCGCAGTCACGACAAGACCACTCAACCACACACTGCATGAGCCAAGAACAACACATCACATCCAGGGACGTGTGTGTGGCGGGTCGCGTGTGGGTGGTGTGAGGCTTGGCTCACTTGTTGCGGCCCGATCTGTGCGCACGAGACGGATGAAGCCGTGCTGATGTTCTTGGGGACCAAACCACTGCAGACATAAATGACATAACGCAGGTATGCAGGTATGCAGGCAGGCAGGCACTTTAGGGACGTGCACCGCACTGCCCAAGACAAGACGTCTGTGTAGCCGTACAGGGCAGTGATTCTGGCTTCCTGGCCGCACCGCCACTCCATCTTGGGCGGCCTCTTCTCATCCTCAGACGTCACGTCAATCGCCTCGCCCTCACCAACAACCTGTATGCGATGTGTGTGTGTGCACAGACAATACACACACATCAATGCATATGTGTGTGTGGTGTGGCTGGGCTGCGTCCCGTACCTGGTTATCGTCTCTCTGCTGCCTCCTGGTGTCGACGGACACGATAAAGGGAAGGACCGCCGGCAGAATGGACCACTTCCGCTGCTGTGTGGACACACACATCACAGCACAGCACAGGTGTGCATTCATTTATACATGGACGGAGTGACAGACAGACAGACGTGTCGTATCCGTGTGCACCGTACCGTTTGCAGGTGGTTGAGTCGGAACGAGGCGTCATGGGCTCTGTAGGTCAGATAAGAGTGGATTGGCACTGGGCACACTCACACACACACACACAGGCGGGATGAGTGATGAATCCGTGCAGTGGAGGGATGCACGCCGACCTATTCTCGCCCTGTGGTCCTCCGGGTGTTGGTGAGCGTGTCCGCCGCCCCCCTGGTCTGTCAACTGCGTCACGCGAGTGGTGTTGGACGCCTCACACGGGCCGGGATAACCTACATGGTTTAGTCATACACACGGCTGACACACGCATGCCACTAGTGTGTGTCTCGTTAACTCACCGACAAAGACGGCCCGGACGTGGAAGTCCGAGTCGAAGTCCGTCGACCTGCACACACACAGACAGGCCAGGCAGACAGCCAAGGACCAATGCGCCAGGGTGTATGTGTTGTGTTGTCTGTTGTGCAGGTGGAGAGCGCAGCGCGTTCCTGTATATGCCACTGGATGGCGCGGTCAGAGCCGCCAACGAGTAGTTGAAGAACAGCTGGTGTGACGCCAACCAACCACAGAGACACACACAGACGTCACATCACGAGCATGTCTGTCATGCGTGTGTGTGGTGTATGTATACGGTTGGCACGGCCCCAACCTGTTGCATGAAGACCAGCAGTATGATGCAGACGGCCAGGACCGTGTAGACGAGGGTGCACACGCCCCCAGCCTCTGAGGGAAATATCACCCCGGTGATGGCCCGGGAGTCGATCTGACGCATCCACGAATTCACCTGCACGATGACATCCAATACAGACATACAGACCTGTGTGTCTGGTGAAGTGAAGCAACCATACTCACTGACAGACCCGTTTGGGTGCCTTGACGTGTAGGAGGTTGAGTACGCACAGTGAGGCGGCCAGGACGATTAGCCCCACTGAGAAGGTCGACACTTGCCACAGCAAATGCGACTGAATCAACAACCCAACCGACCACACACACACAGCAAACACACATGAATTGCATTATACCATGCCCGTCTGTGTGTGCCAGTGTGTCATCTCATCTATCGTATCGTACCTCGTGCAGTGATGCCGCGTGCGGTTCGTCGTGCTGGTACACGATGCTGTTGGCGGGATCTGACGACACGTCACGTCAGGACCCGATCGACACACACACACCACAGACGGATGGGACTCACCCAGCCAGGCCAGATGTGGTGTCATGTGTGGTGTCCATTCACTGCAATGCATGTGTACCGATTTTCTCCAGCGGCTCACTGCTGCCCAATGGACACCAAATGTTGCCGCCACACGCCTGCGCCCATCCACCCACACACAGCCTATCCTATGCACAGAACTTTCCACACATGCATGTATCTTTGTATCCCTCACACCTTGCAGGTTGCCGTGCCTGCTTCCTTGGCGTGGGTGCCCCGGGGGCACGGCAGACAGGACGACGAAGACCATTGCCTGCACACGCCCCCCACACACACACAGGGCATTCACACATTGGTGCGGGGACACACCTTTACGTCGTGCACACAAGTGTGTAGTTCGTGTACCCTCTGAAAGGCTGATAGAATCCCGCTGGACACGGGACGCACTCCACCTCGCCATCGCCATCGTCATTGTTGATGTCGCTGTGGTTGTGATTGTGGTAGTGGCCGGGTGGGCACGGCACACACGCACTTGCATCGGACGTATTGCCAACCCAGGGGAAGTGCTCAGCGAATGAGGTGTCGTTGGCATCTGAGACTGGGTATGGGACGGCTCGCGACCCTGCTCGACACACACACAAGACGCCAGGCCAGTAGACAGATGAGTGTTCCATGCGTTGCGTTGACGTGCTGTACGGTACGTGTGTGTGTGTGTGTGTGTGTACCTGTGCCGCAGACAGTGCAGTCCTGATCGTTCGCAGGTGTGCATGCGTCTTGGTACACCACCAGCACAGACGAGTGCATCGTAGGCGGATGCTTGTGGTCGACGGTCGCTGCACACACACAGAGACGGACGTATAAGAGGGAGGTACGATGGACGGACGATACACTCTATCTTGTGCGCATCGGTACCTCTCATGTCGGCCATTCCTGGGCTGGTGTCAGCACCACGCAGCTGCCGCAACAATGACGAGTGCTCTGATGAGGGAACAGTCCACCCACCGCCATGAATGAGCACCTGGACACACACACACACACACAGAGGCGGTATGGCACGGCAAGTGTGGTGTGTGGTGGTGGTCGGGGTGGTCACCTTTCCGATAGGCGGCACGTACGCGGCTGCCGCCTTGACGCGATACTGGTCGGGGGCAATCACTGAGTGGCACACACACAACACACACCCTTGCAAGCCCATGGACACGTACGGAGAAGTGTCTGATAGACGCGGGTACCTACCTGGTGGCAGCGCTGATGTGTGTGTGAGCGTGAAGGTGCCGTTGACGTAGGCCCACATCTGCGAGCTGCTCTGTGCATACACACAGAATACTCTGTACTGTACGCCACACACCGACGTCAAGGTGCAGTGCACTGCACGGCCGTACCTGACCGTCCCTGCGTCATGGTTCCGGCCGCCATGTCTGCCGTTGTCTCCCCGCATGCCGCCGATGAGTGTGAATGACCGCTCGTTGAGAGCCACGGATGAGTGGAACGCCAATGAAGGTGGGCTTGAGACCTGCATCCACCCATCCATCCATCCATCTGTGCGGGTGATTTCTTCTCGTGTACGTCTAAGCTATCTGCCTGTGGGCACGTGACGTACACGTGCATTCGGTGGTATCGGCTCTTTTACTTGGAACCACACAGAGGGTCCTGCACAGGAAACAAAGACAGACGTCTAGTCTGACATATTTATTTCATAAATGAGAGAGTCAGGTGTGTGTACCTGTGTCGTTGTGCATGAGGAACCAGAGGTCATTCGTAGCCATCGTGTTGGCCGTGCGGCCGCCAAACACTAACAGACCCTCTGCGAGCGACAAGTGAGTGCAGCAGACGGAATGTGCACATACGTATCGACGCGATGCGATGGGATGGGATGGGTATGAGAATTCGCCGTCTCTCACTCACTCTGCTGCAGCAGATCCTCCCCCTGGTGTGCAGGGCTCTGTGTGTCGTTGATGCGCTTCTTGATTGCGGAAAGGATCTGTGGCGGGGAAAGGGCGGGCACCATGCTGTGACCTGCACGCCAATATCAATCACATTATGTATGTATCCACACACAGAGAGACACGCACAGCACAGCACAGCACAGCACAGCGCAGTGTGTCCACTCCACGTGGCATGGATGTACTGTACGCACGTGTGCGTACCCATTCTGGCCACAGGTGTGGGGCGCCTTTCATCCACCGCCACCAGCTCCCACTCGACGCCTTTCGGACCAGCAGCAGACCAGCCGTCGAAGACCGTACCTGTGCAGTGAGTGCATCAAGACAGACAGCCAGGCACACTGAGAAGGCACTCACTCTCTCTCTCTCTCTCTCTGATGTTGCGTATCAATTGTGCGTCCTTACTGAGGTCAGCCGTCCACAGGTGGTTGGTCAGGTTGCGCTGGGTGGCCTCGCCGCCGAAGACATACAGACGGGGGCCTGCATTTCGGTCCATCATGGTACCTTCTGTTTGCGCGTGTGAATGAATGAGTACCGATGGTTGTGGCTGCGGTGTGGACGAGCGGTGGCGGGCGGGCGGATGTCAGAGGCGGCAATGGGAACCACTTGAAGGGAGCTACACACACAGAATACACACACACGCACGTGTGGATAAGTCTGCATCCGTTGATTGCATTGTGGTTAGGTCACTGACTGACTTGCTCCGTTGCCCCCCTCTTGTGGCGTCAGCAGCTGGATGGCCCACATGTCATCCAGCACCACGTCACCTGCACACACACAGCACAGCACACAGTACAAAGAGGCGGGCAAATGTATGTTATGGGTATGCACCAGCTTTGCCGCCGTATATGAGCAGCACGCCACGCTCAGACACCACAGAAACATGACCATGCCTGCATCCATCCATCCATCTCATGCACCCAATTGCTGAGCTGCAATGCGGTCCTCCCTCCCTCCCTCACCGTGACGGTGGTCTCAGGAAGATGCCGTACACGTCGTCGAGGCTCTCCCAAACCATGCTGAGCGGATCCACATGGGCCAGGGCACCATCCTGGGTGTGAAGAAATGCACACACCAACGGTATGCCCACCCACCTATCCAATCCACCGCTGCCTGTGTGTGCCTGACGTGCGTACACCAATCAGTGTGTAGTTGAGCCGCCACAGATCGTTGGTCGCCTCCCCTGCGCACACATTTCGATCGTCACACGCATCCGATTGCTCATCACCACAAGACGACACACCACACCACACCCACCTGTGTCATCCTTGCCGCCAAAGACGATAACTTGAGGGCCGACGGCGTCAAGGGTGTGCGAGTGACGCACCAGCGGCAGCGGCCCGGGACACAGCAGCGAGTAGGGACGGTTGTCTACACAAACGCACAGCACAAAGAGAGAGAATCGAGCGGATGGAATGGACACACCTGTGGATCGATTTCTGTATACCAGCCAGCATGGCTCGGATGTTGATGACATGCTCGCCGCCCCACGCGCCAACCACCACTCGCAACGCCACACGACCCGCCTGTGTGCAGCGGAGTACACACAAGCGTCAAGTGCGCGGGAGTGATCGGTCTCCACTCGCCCAGCTGTGATTGATGTGCCTGACCTGCATGCGAGCCCACGAGCAAGCGCTCCAAGTGATGACCAGCGACCTGTCGTCCTGATACACAGCGTGGCGCGTCAGACCTGTTTGTGACGCACAAACAGACAGACAGACAGACAGACATACAGACGAATGGGACCCACACGCAGGACAGGCGTGTGAGCGTGTGCAGTGCAGGAGGGGTATATTCTTCACAAACTCACTCTTGGTGTCGAATGTGGTGTCATTGTGGGGCTTGGCGGGTGCCGGGACTAAGCTGCCGTGTGCCAGCAGAGCTCTGCTGCACACAGGAGGGTTGCCCTGCGCACACACACACGCCCTAGCCAATGAACACACACACACACACACACACACACACAAGTCGACTTGCCTCTCGTGTGTGTGTGCGTACCCTTTCGCAGTCTCTCGACTTTGTGACGGCGATCTCCACACGCAAATCGAGATAACCGTCACCGAAGGGCAGCTGACCGCCCTCACCCACAGCCAACTGACACCACACACAGGCGCACACAGGTGCACCATCTGTGTAGCGGTGTGTGTGCGCTTCTGTCGTGCATTTCACTGGTTCACCTGGTAGGTGCGCGTTTCGCCTGACCCCAGGCCCTCTGCAGTGGCCAAATACACCTGCAGACACACACAAAGGCAACCACTCCGGACGGCCGTGTCAGTCGTGCGCCGGTCTGATTCATCCCACATGCGTGTGTGTGTCTGTGTCGCGTTGCCCTCACCTCTGTGACGGCAGCACCGCCTGTAGGCCGCAGCAGCGCCGCCAACACGGCAGCCAAGCACACTGATGGAGGAGATCTCATTACCACGGCGTGACGGAGCAAGATCTCGCGAGATAGCCACTCGGGGCTTCAGTCCAGCACCAGCAGAGCATCAGAACTTTGGAATCGACGCCATCTTCTCTGCGAGCTCCCGATCTGCAAGCCAAGCTTGCAGACGGTGAAGCAACGAAGCCGCTGCTGCCGTGAAGCAACGAATCAAGGCGCTGCAGATGAGCCAAGAAGGCAAGAAGGCCTGCTGTGGCGGAAGGGGGCGGGTCGAACCCGCATTGTATGCTTTTCGAGCTCACCGGTGCGCGAGCATGGTGCTACACCTCCCTGACACCATTGGCGTGATCTGTTATCGTTGACCCGTCAAGGAGTCGTGGGAGGAGCGATTCTTTAACTTGAACGAAATGCCGGTCATCCTCCCTGTGAGAATGTATGCAGGTGAGCCCAGCCTTCACTCGCGAGTTGAGCGCCTCCATTCATTCCCTGCCCATGGACTGGACTGCCCTGTGGATGCGGTGCGTGCAGGATGAGTAGCGCCACAGGCACGTCGTTTCGTTTGGTCCATCAGTCGGGACGACGACCAATCAATGAAGGACCGGTAAGACCGGCAGCAGGCCAAATTTGATGCATTCGACAATCCTGGATCTTCTTGCTGTTGTAGGCTGGGAGGCGTTTGTCGTGTGAGGATCTCATTCACATCTCGGGCTATGGCGTGTGGCCGCTCTTCAACAACAGCATCGCCATGGGGGCCGGGGCTCAGTGCCGCCAGCTCGACATCGACTCCTCCAGGGCCGCCGACAGGGCCTTCTGGCAGACGATGCCCGTCAACGTGGCCAAGACGTGGGGCGGCCGCATGCCCAAACTCACCCGCATCTGGTGCTGTCACCCGGCTGGCGGGGGGGCCTGGTGTCTGAACGTCATCACGGCGCTCATCGAAGGCCACACAGAGGGCCGCACAGCGATGGTCGCAGAGAAGAGGGGAGAGGCAGAGAGGCGGGGAGAGGCGGCCGACATCCCTGACGGCTCACTCACGGCAATCACATTTGAGGCGGCTGAGCTCAGCGAGGTCGATATGCTGTCCGTCGGGCGGATCAAAAAACCCCACCCTACCCCCTGTGTGTGCCCCGCCCCCCTCCCTCCCCGCCCTCACATCCATTAGCGGCCTCACTGCCCACCATCGCGGCATCGGAAACCGCGGCTGGCGCGCCCCGTCGCTGGAGCGGGTGCAGGCGCACGAGCACATCGACACACTGGGACCACTCGTCGGCTCGTCGCGGTGCCTGAGGGTGTTCGACGTGCCCTCGACGGTCGACCAGAAGGCCGAGGTGCTGGAGGAGGTGCCTGTCGCAGCAGAGGAGGGACAGCCGGGGCCACTGGCGAACTTGGAGGATATCGGGACGATTGAGGTCCCCGGCGACCTGATGGATCCAGAGGTATTGACAGTATGGTGCACACGGTTGCAGGTCAGCAGGCTGCTAACACGCAATGGACGACAGATGCAATGATGCTTACTATGTTCCTGTCTGTTTTCCTTTCTTAGGAGCTGGGGTCGACCCTCGTGGCACGAGGCTGTCGTCGTTCCCTCAGGTCGCTGAAGGTCAACTTCGTCGACGAGTCGATTGTGGGCCCAGGGGTGTTCGACATAGCCGTGGCCCTCCAGTCATTCGCCAGTGCGGTGTGCATCGGAGACGTCCCCATCAGCTTCACCAGTGCTGCTCCGCGATTTCACCTGAGCGTCCTGTACTGCCCCCTCTTCCCCGCTGCCCCCTCTCTCATCCTCGAGACTGTCCTGCGCCAGCTGGCCGACCAGGCGGCTCGGGTGCTCGTGGACGTTGAGTTCCACCTCGCCACCCCGGTCACGCCTGCGATGCTCGACATGGCCAGAGGCCTTGCATTCAACAAGGCCACGAGTGTGACTGTGCTCGGTGGCGACCAGCCTGCACAGCCCGCCCCCACCAACCCTGCACCCGCCCTCATCGAACAGATCCAGCCCATGCCGCAGGCGTCGTTCTTGTCACTCGACAAGCACACGGCATTGGCGGCCGGCATCCAGCTGGCCAGCAAGATGCCCAACTTGCGGCGACTCAACACCAGTGACATGACCGAGGAGTGGGCGGTGGAGGCCATCAAGGCGATCGGGTGGGAGCGGGAGTTTGACATGGTGACTGCGATTGCTATCCGGGGGTTGGGCAGCGGGGATGTCATCAGCATAGGGGACCATGCAGATGAATTCCCACACATCACAACACTGGGTGTCGATCTCACAGGTGGGTGGGTGGGTGGGTATGTGGGAGGGTGAGTAGACAGACCCACTGAGAGACCTGTATGTGAATGTCTGCCTGTCTGTCTGTCTGTCTGTCTGTCTGCGTGTCCAATCCCTCAGTTCCCGCCGGCGTCTCCGAGTTTGTCGAGTTCGCCTGTTCGAGTATGAGATCGCTGCTGCAGCTCAGGTGCAGGGCGGTGTTCTTGCAGCTGCTCGGCCTGGATGCCGACACACGCAGCCTGCTGGAGTCTGCTGTGCCTGAGCAATGTAGCAGCGTCGGGGGCCCGCTCATAGTGTGCATGCAGCAGGACAACAAGCTGGCCATCGCTGCCATCCACAGTGGATAGATAGCTGCGGGCGTTGCGTTGAGTGGGACGGTTTGATGTGACGTGCCTGCATTCGAATCAATTGGTGCACGTGCCGTTTGTATATGTATGTGCAGATGTTGCACGGCGTGAGACGTTTATGTGGTCCATGCTGAAGTGAGGATTGTTGACGCGTGTGTCGAGACGGTCCCATACATGCAGTCAGGCATCATGGACTCCCGTACACCACCAGACTGGCTGTCGAACTCACAGGTGGGAGGGCAGGTCGACCTGCATGTGAATGTCTGTCTGTCTGTCTGTCTGTCTGTTCGTATGTCTGCGTGTCCAACCCATTAGGTCCCACTGGCGTCTCCGACTTCGTCGACTTCGTCTGCTCAAGCGTGAGATCGCTGCTGCAGCTCAAGTGCGACCACGGTGGTGCTGCAGCTGCTTGGCCTGGACGCCGACACACGCAGCCTGCTGGAGTCTGCCGTGCCTGCACAACTTAGCAGCCTCCTGATGGGTGGATGTAGTGGAACGGCTTCACATGGATGCATTTGACTTGATACGTACGGCTGCGCTGACTGCATGCCGTGCGCTGGTGTGAATGTGCAGTCCATATGGAGGCTCTCTCGCCGATTTGCGATGAGTCCAATCCTCTGCTCTCCCCAACTTAAGCTCGCAGATGAGAGAAGCGCAGAAAACGACGGGAGATGGACGCAGACAGCCTTCCGCATCGAGGAGCGCCTGGTGCCCCGTACTGTGCCTGCTGACCCTCAAATCGATGGGTTGAATGAGAGCCATCCTTCTCGGTCCACCCTGCGGTAGTCAGGCAGCGAGAAGGCAAATTCGCCCGTCGGCGCCGCCCTCATGTGCCTGCTGTCTGTCTGGTTTTGTGTATGTGTGCGTCAGGGAGGGAATTGGTAACACCGTGAGCAGCGGGTATTAGCCGCCTCATAGAGGGCGCTCGAGATCACATCACATCGCAGCCAAGAGCATCTCGACCACAGATAGCCATGGAGAACGATAGACAGGTGAGGCGCAGCCCATGGCTGACTGCATTGGTGGATTGTGTTTGTGTTGCGCCATGTTTGCAGGTGGAGAGGTCTCGCCGTGACGAAGAGCAGGCTGCATCTGCTGCTGCGGCTTCAACGGCATCCGCTGGTGGTGGTGGTGGTGTGAGTGAGAGGGAGAGAAACAGCAAATCTCAGACACGGTAAGCCGCCCACAGACTGAGGCCATGTGTGCACTGATGGATTTCTCTTCCGGTCATGTGTGCTGTGGGTTTGTGTGCAGCCGGGCCTCCTTAGCATCGTCATGGCCTCCCTCCCCCTCCATCTGCTGGTCCGTGTGTCCAACCAGACGTGGCAGCAGGCGGCCCCCCGCCAGCATCGCCTCGTCATCAGCGCCAAGCACAGAGAGGAGCGGTCGTTGTGGCAGCGAGTGCCCATGACCCTCGTCAATCAGCTCGCGACACTGCTCACACAGCTGACGTGTGTCGTCCTCTGCTACCCCATTGGCTTCACTCTTTGGTGCTCTGACGTCTTCGTTGCCATGGTGGAGGGTCATATCGCCGCGCGGCGTGCAGCCAAGATGGAGGGCGGCACACTGCACACCATCACCATCGAGGGGATTCAGCTGACCCGCAAGGAGAGGGAGACCGTCACAAGGACACACCCACCCCTCCCACCCCTTGCCGACCCGCCCCCGGCCCTCCCGGCACTCACCAACATCGTCGGTTTGATGCCCGTCCATCAGGGACTGGCCGACCGCCGCTGGCGAGTGCCCTCTCTCGCTGTCGTGCAGCAGGAGGGGTGGGATGCTGACACACTCGGCCGATTCATCAGCACATCCAGCTCCCTGCGGCGTGTGTTTGTGGGCGGCAGCTCCAGCTTTGACGAGGGCGGGTGGGCGGGTGTGTTTGAGGGCATTCCTGAGACCCCTCCTGGGCAGCAGGGAGGGCCACTCTCCCAGCTGGAGGCCATCGGCACCATCAAGATCCGTGGTAATAGCACCGACCAGCTGGGCGTCGAGCGGCTGCAGGTAACAACAAAGGAAATGCACAGCAGGGCCTGTGAGTTGGTTCGTGCCCTCTCGTTTGTGTGTTCCTGCCTTCAGGCTGTGCTCCTGGCGCGCGGCTGCCGACGGTCGCTCCAGCGGTTGGACGTGTCGTGTGATCTCTTCGACGCTGGCCGCCGCACGTTTCCCGTCCTGCTGGCCGTGGACCGGCTGGCCACCGAGTGCTGCCGACAGGACGCCCCCGTCACATTCACCTCCCCTGGCTCCCCTGTCTGCACGTATTTCGACCTCAACATGTTCCACCACAGCGAGATCCCCACCCACCCCTCGCCCTGGCTCAAGAGCGTCATCCAGCAGCTGGCTCGGCAGGTCACACAGGTGCAGTATTCCCTCACCCAGGACGACCTCACTGACGACCTCCGCAATCCCAGCGAGTCGGCCATCGACATCGCCAACACACTCACATTCGACGAGGCCGGCTCGGTGGAGGTCCGCAACGCCTATGACTTCGATCCCCCCGCCAACGCCGACTCGCCCCATCCCTCCATCATCGCCCACCTGCCGCAGCAGCCGTTCCCAAAGGCCACACACCTGTGGATCGGCAGCAGATTGGGTGGTGCTGCGGGCCGGCTGCTGGCCGCCAAGATGCCTGACAAGGTGGGGGGCGTGGACACTCGCTGGGGTGGTGAGGACGAGGTGGGTGTGCTGACGGCGCTGGGAGTGAGAGGGAGGTGGGGAATGTGGAGATGGTTGAGGTCGGTGTCGACCAGCTGGTGGGGGCGGCCGGTGGATTGCCGAAGATCAAGGACCTATGGATCATCATGAAGCGTACGCAGAGGGGGGGGGATGTGTCCTTCCGTCTTCGTTTGCGCGAACATCCCTTGCTGTCCTGTGCGTGTGTGTGTGGCTTCTTTCAGTGCCGGATGGTGCTGGTGAGGAGGACGTGGGCAGCCACGTGTACGCCCGCCTCTCATCGCTGATCGACCACGTCAGGGGCCTGCAGCATGTGAGGCTGGATGTGGACCCCACGACGCCCCAGCAGCATGATTCCATCCTCGACTCCCTCCCCGAGGGCACCAACATCAGAGGCTTCACAATCACTCGCGTGGATCTGTTGACGCGTGGAGCTGCTATTGTGGTAGCAGTTCGCAATGGCTGATGGGTGAGGGATGGCAATAGTGTACACGCCAGTCCGATTGTACGTGTGACGATGATCATCTCTGCTGTGCGTGTTGGCGGTTGTTTGGCAGGCCGGCTATTGTGGTGGATCGTAGCACAGCGGCAGTTGGGGGAGTTGCTGTGAGTAGCGGGCGGTGGCTGGCGACATTCGTGTGGTGCATCCCTGCATTGATGCGTGTGTACGTGTGTGTGGATGTCTTGATGACTGCCTAGCTGTACAGAGTTGGCGGACACCTCATAGCAGAGGGGAGGGCCGGCAGGTGTGTGTAGGAGGCAAGTGTCGCCTGGATGGATGGATGGACTGCGTGGGGTCGACTTGATACGGCTGCATTTCGTGTGTGCCGTGGCGTTCAGTGTTCAAGGTGCTACAAACCACTCGCGATAGAACACAAATGCATTCAATGCGATTCGATGCAGCCGCGAGATTGACGGTCCGACACACACACATGTGGAAGCGATTTCGATAAACCCACGCACACAAATGTATGTGTATACGCATGACGCCATATGTGCGTCATGTCGGGAGGAACCGCCCTAGCCAGCCATGGACGCACACACACGAAGACACTATTGAGTCCATCCAGGGAGCAATACAGACACACGCACCTAACTCACCCACTCCCCAACGTACAAACAGCCCTCGGATGCCTCGCTCTCTCTGCATGAAGTTAAATCCACACAATATGCAGCCGGCACCACAAAACACTGTCCCTCCCTCCCTCCCCTTGTGGCCCCATCCAGCGATGTCGTATCAACCCCGGCGCGCACGGTCAGTCATGTGATTGCCCGCGCGGCCCACTGCCGCACCTCCTCGCGCGACCCGGCGAAGACCACCCTCTCCTTGCAGTGCTCACACAGGTACTCCGGCTCGTCCAGCAGGTCCACCAAAGCTATCCGGTCCTCTTTCTTGCGGCCCTGGTTCTGCCTCTCGATGTCCTCATTCTCCTTACCCCGCCGCACATTCTCCGCCCGCACTCTCTGGAGGTCCTGCTGTAGCTTGCTGCGGCGGTGGTCGTAGCACTGGCGGCACACCCGGAGGTGTCTGCAGGGCATGTACATGACCGAGGGGGCCGCGTCGAAGCAGATGGCGCACTCATGGCCATCTCCCTCTTGCTGGGCCGACGGCAGTTGCTGCTGCTGCTGGTATGGGTATGGCTGTGGTGGTGGTGGTGGTGGTGGGGCGGATGAGCTGCTGGACGATGGGGGCTGCTGCTGCTGCTGATAGAAGCTCAGGGCAGCTAGCCTGAACGAACCAGACAACCACAGCGACCAGTCAATGAGACTCAGTCATACGTTGATTGCCGTGTGTGCGGCGTGTTGCCTTACTGGCGCCGCAGCTCGTCCTTCTCGCGTTCGTCTTGCTCCTTCTCTCTCCGCCGCTCCTCCCTCTCTCGCTGCAATTCAGTCGCAACAGATGGCGGACCCGTAAAGGGCCTACAAACACCACACACACACACGACACCAAGATGGGCATACGCCAAAGCATCTGGGCTGCCCTGTTCCGTTGGCTTACCCATGAGCAGCATTGGCCCTGTCGGTGCCCTGTTGGCCGCCCAGCCACCCCATCGGCAGCGCATTCCAACCACTGCCCGTGCTGTCTGGTGCGTGAGCCTCGTCCGCTTCGAAGATGGGGAAGGGCGGGGGCGGTGGTGAGGGAGGCTCCTCACCATCACTGTGGCCATAGTCAGGCCACTCGCCATAGTCGCCCCCCTCAGCGGCCGCATACGGCCCCGCCGGCCAGTTGCCATAGAATGCACCTTAGATGATGACGATGCAGCAGCAGCAGCAGCAGCAGCGGGAGCCGGTGGGCCAGACTGGAATGGATGTGGACAACCGAATGAATGGAGAGGAGAGCCGCCCGACGGCTGGGGGCCGTCACCGCAGCTCACAGGAATCGAATGACTCATTGGAGGGAGACTGCTGCACAACATGGCATGGCAGGCACAGAGCAATCAATCAGACGATACAGGCGTTGACGTGTGTCGTTAATGTCTGACCTTGAGTCGACCGGTGAGTGGGGTGCGGGTGGCGCTGGAATGCCCGGCGGGGGCTGCACATACATGCCGTCATCGGCAGTTGTCTGCGATGGCCTTACCTTGGCCACTCCTCAGGTGTCGACTGCTGCTGGTCGTCTTGTCCGGTGTGGTACATTGGTGGTCTGTTGCGCAGCTCCAGGGGCGACGGGAGCCGGGGGCAGGGGACGGCGGGAGGAGGGGGAGGGTGGGTGAGCTTCTCATGGGCGAAAATGGTCATGAGGCCCCTCCCCGCCCCACCACCTCGCATAGGCCGGGGAGGAGGGGACGAAGAGCCAGACGGGCTCTCATTCTCAGACAGTAGCGGACGGATCGAGGGACGCTTCGGCATGGCAGCAGGTGGCTGACGGGAGACCGCCCCCCCATTGCTGAACTGGCCCGCAGAGAATGCAGCACTCGACAGTGGAATGGGTGAGGGCATCCGAATGCCGCCGCAACGACGATCCTCATTGGCGGCAGGCATAGAGTGCTCCTCTTGTTTGGTCTCGGCCGCGGGCTGGAATGACGGCAGGGACGGTTTGCTCAGCTGACATGTGGGCGTTGGGGTGGGCCTCGTGCTGCTCTTACTGTCCTTCTGTTTCTGTTTCTTGCCCCCACTCATCTGCTCTCTTGCGCGCCGTGCGAATGCCGAATTGAGCAGCATCTCTTCACCGTCCTCAACCACACCATCGCCGTCGCCTCCAATGGCATCAGCCGCCGACTCGACTGCCTCGCCGCCAGGCCGATCGCCGTCCGCCAACGACGCTGACACGGACGGCACAGCGGCCACACTCGACCTGCAAAGAGAAGCCACAGGACAGACAGAGGGAATGGGTAGGCAATGGCAAAGTGGATTGATTGCTCACATGTCGATCGCACTGGACGAGGAGGGCTCCGGCTGGCCCGCCTCAGCCTCATCAGCCGCAGCCGACGCCCGGCTGGACATACCACAGCAGACAGGCAGGCAGACAGGCAGTGAGGTGTCCATCAGTCACCATGGTGGCTCACGGCTGTACCTGGTGGATGCGGCAGTGGAGGGCGCCGATGGCCCCGCCACCGAATCAGAGGGGCTCGCCTCATTCCGCCCTTGCTGCTGCTGCTGCTGCTGCTGCTGCTGTCGGCCCTTGCCGCTCTTGGTCTTCTTGCCCCTGCCTTTGTTGGCCGTCTGGTTCTCTCTGCCTTTGCCCTCCTTCTGGCTTTCAGTCCGCTTGGCCGCGGCTTCCTGGGATGCCAGCTGAGCGGGCGACATGGTTGGCTGTAAAGCGGTCTTGGCCCTGCTGTCCTTGTCGTGCCGCTGGGGGCAGTCAGAGGGCGGTGGAGGTGGTGGAGGTGTGGGCAGCGTCGGGTGAGGGGGAGGGGAGGACGGTGGAGGGGTCAAACACGGCAGACGACTGACAGAAAGGACCGCACACAGACGACGATGGAAGGATGCGAGAAGTGAACGACTTCATGTGCCTGGCTGGCGTCTTGAGTTTGTGTGTGGTGTGTATGAGCTGTGCCTACCCCTGATCGACATCATTTGGGAGACCGCCTACGGACACCGATGGCTGCTGCTCGTCGCCATCCGGCCCATCGTCGCCATCAGCTGGCGCGCCACCATCATCGGACAACTCAGCGCTGACCGACACACAGAGCAACAAAGGCAGGACATGACACGTCACATATCGATTAGCGGGCCCCGTCCCCAAGCTATTTTGCCACCGTGTGTGTTCGACAGCGACGCTCGATGACGATGCACTGGCAGCCGCCGAGGTGCTCTGGCCGCCTCCCCGTCCTCCGCCCTTGCCCTTCTTGTTGTTATGTCGCTTCTTCTTGCCGGATGATGTGCTGGTTGTGGTGCGCTGTGCAGCGGGCTGGGGCGGGTCGTCGAAGGACATGTTGTCGAGGGCCTTGTCATAGCGCTTGTCCTCTTCCTTCTCGATGCGATTAAATAGTGCGAGCACCTGCATGTCGATTCATGAAATGATCAGGATAGCCACGACAGAGAGAGTCCTGGGGGTGTGTGTACGTGACGTGATGCGGTGTGCGTCTCGGCTGACCTTTTCGGGCACGTTGAGTCGTTTGTCCCTCTTGCCCTTGCGCTGTTCTACTCCACGTAGCGCCTTGACAGAGTCGAGCTGACCACAGAGACAGGGAAAGAATGGCCCCCTTGTTGGGATTGTCTTGGCGTGCGTATTGTGTGTGCACAATTACTTGTAGGATTTCTGTGGCGATGTTGTTGCGGGTGTGCCCCCTCCGCCCCATCCGCTCTTCCCCATATCTGCATGCCGGGAGCGCAGACAAAGTCGCGCTGCGCCGCCAGTCAGTGTCAGTGACCCACTAACTTGATGAGTGATTGCAGGATGCCACACGCGCTGTCGACGACACTCTCTTCGGCGCCCTCGAGCTCTGGGCCCTCGAGCTCTGGGCCCTCGAGCTCTGGAATGCTGCCGTGATAGCCTCTCGACATGCGGAGCAAAGCCTTGCACACGACAGGAGCAAACTGCTCCCCGATGGCGACCTGCCGAGCAAAGCGCACACACACACACATGTGCAGAGAGGGACCCCACTCGGCCCACAGATGTACCTGAGGTGCGAAGGCTGCTATTATCTGCATTAGGCGCGTGAGAAAGCCAAGCACCATCAGCCCTCCCTCGCCGCGCATCAGTTTCTCGTCGTTGACGAGCTTGACGAAGGTCGCGGGCAGCCCCGACTCGATGAGGGACTGAGTGTTTCCTGCACTCAGGCAGCCAAAGAAACAGACAGCAGCGCAAGACAACATCGCCCTTCACTGCCCTCTTTGTTATTTTTCTGTCTGCCTGTCAGGTGACCTACTTGCTAGCTTTGGCGTCGAGAGAGCGATGCTGATCTCCGGCGGTGCTGTGTGGCCATCTAGAGTGGGAGCCACGTCGCTGAGGACACTCGATATGCCCCCCAAGACGGCCGGCTGGGTCACTCTCTCGACGAAGTCATAAACTTCACCGCCATGCTCACAAGACGCCTCTGTTCACACACACACATTCAGGGAGAGAGGCTGGCCTGGTGCACATGTACCTGCGTGGCACACATACCTGGGAATTCTCTTTCCGCAATGTCCAGCAGAGTGATGAGTCTGGTGATGGCGCCCAACTTGACAGAAGCCCCCCACTTGTCTGCAGGTGTCGCACTGGTGGACGTGACGCCCCCGAGCTGATCTGCATAGACGAAGGCGTGCTTCTCAAGCCCTCCCGACACCGCAGCGAAGGCCTCGCTCGCCCGCTCTGCACACCAGTCACACACATGGGCACATACATGTGATTGCCAGGCATCTGGGAGCTTCACTGATCACCAACGCCACCGTTGGTCAGCGCTCGAGCAACGGACTGACTGACTGACTGACTGACTGACTCACCGTTGGACAACAGCTCCACTACGAACACATACATCTTCCACGCAAGCTCAAAGGTCGGCAAGCGTTCGCTTGGCGGCATGGCCATCAGGCTGTGGAAAGACGCCAGCCTCAAGGACACCAGGGCGGCCGACGGCGTCGCTCCCTCCAGCAGCTTCCTGATGAACTCCATCATCACCACATCCGGAGCAAACAAGGGAGCTGTGGGCGCATCCCTGACAATGCACAGATTGCAAAGCAGGGGCCAGTGGAGTCAACGACCTATGTCCATCCGTCCATCTGTCCACCCATGAGCACTGACCTGCGTGCAGCCATGTCGTCGACCATGTGCAGGAAGTCCATGTGGTTGGCCACCAGATGCCCGTGGAAGTCCTGCGTCTTGTCGATCGCCCTGCCGTACTGGAGGATCTTCAGAGCATTGTGGTCCTGATGATCACCAGTAGTGGATTGCGATCACCAAGCGCCGGTATGAGGCCGACCGCAGCCGTCAGCAGCCTCTGCGGCGACGCCTTGTGCACTATCAGCTCCTGGATAAAGGCATCCCGAACGGCAGGCTGGGTGTCG
Source organism: Vitrella brassicaformis (assembly GCA_001179505.1). Lineage (NCBI taxonomy): Eukaryota > Vitrellaceae > Vitrella > Vitrella brassicaformis. The sequence continues at coordinate 214,443 of CDMY01000770.1, read as the reverse complement.
TTGCTCGCCAGGAGTGCTGCGACGGACAGCGCCGTGTCCCTGCGGTGGGATGGCGCCGCGCTATCCATGACGCAGGTCCACACGAGACGCGCTAGCGTGGCGGGGCTGCTGCACCGGTCACGGATACGGAGGAGAATGGCCACCGAGTTGATGCCGTCGCTGGCTGCGTTAGTGTCATGAAGGGCATCGAGGCGCTGCTCGAACGCCGTCCTGTCCGTCGACGCGAGAAGGGCGTCCACTTGAGCTGCTGCCTCATCAGACAGTCGGGTGGTCATCTCTTCAAGATCTGCCGCAGGTGCTGAACACACAGATGCATCCAAATGCGGATCTTTGTGTCAGTCCATGCTCACCTCGACGGCGCCACAACAAACAGCTGCGCGGGCTCTCACGGATCTGGGACTCCCTAAACTTACGAGATGAAGAGGGGGAAGAGCCGGAGGGCTCTGCAAAGGACATACGAGTTTATCGGTGACCAAAACATGAGGATCTTGATGCAGGGCTGCTCAGTTACCTCTGACAACTACAGGTAGCAAGCGAGGCTGCCCTCCCTCTCCTTTTTTCCCCCCTCTCTTTCCCTGCGAGCTAAGCTCAGGTTTCAAACTCGCATGATCGACGTGTGAAACCTCCTCCCCTGGCTTCTCGGATCACTGTGGCTTGACCATCGCCACACCATCAGAACCTCGTCAACTGGGCGCTGATTCCGGCGTTCATTTGGCTCGGGGTGGTTGTGACATCGCTGGAGGAATTCCTACGACACATCGTCCGCTGTTCTAGTCCCCCCCTCGTTGACAGCTCCCCTCCCACCCTGTCGCGTCGCTTCAGCGCATGCTCATCGTTCCTGTGAGTGTTGGTCAAGGACGACTTGTTCTGTCTGAGTCATCATCGTCATAGCTGAGCTGATCAAGACGGCGCCGTTCAACCGTGAGCACGACACCCCGGCGGCGGGGATAACCATCCATCCGCGGGCGGCAGGGATGGCGGGAGCGCCGGTCATCATCCCGGCGAGCCAACTGCCCATCAAGCCGGCGAGACACGTGTCGCTCAACAGAGCCACGCCCAAGAAGACCCTCGTCTGCACCCGGGTGGAGCTCCCCATCTACTCGTACCCGGGGCGGGACAGCGGGATGGTCAAGAACACCTTCATCCACATCGGCGAGCCCCTCCCACCCATCACACGCAGCCGATCATCGCCTGCCCTGCTCACCCACAAGACCACACAGCCACCGGCGGCGGCCACCAGCGAGTTGCGTCGCAAGGGATCGTCTGTGCGGGCGAGTGGGAAGCAGCCGGGTGGGGGGTCGCATCACCACCCGGATGACGTCAGCAGCGACGGTGCGTCAGTGGACTCCACGGTGTTTCCGTGCGATGCGGACCAGCAGTCGCCGCGTTCGTACGACAGTGTGCAAGGGGTGGGGATGGGTGCGGGCGGCAAGGGTGGGAGTGTCTCGGTGTGTGGAAGCCCTCTCGACTCGGGTAGCACCGCATACGAAGGGAGCACACTGGTGAGCAGCCATCGCAAGGCATGGATGGCGGCACTCGCATCATCGGTGTCTGTGTGTGACTGGTTCGTGGTTGATCAGACGTGGCAGGACAGCACGCTCAGTGGTCTGTCTGTGGATCTGGGTGTCCACGCCCCCTCCCCTCCCCCCGATGCCACCCTGCCCATGCTCACCAGTGTCCCGTCCGCCCCCGCTCACCCTCCCCCACCCCTACCCTTCGACGACCCCGACAGCTTCTACGCACAGGTAATGACGAAACACACTCAGTCGATTGCCTTACACATCCATTCACAATCTGTGTGTGTCATGTGTGTGTGCAATCAATGCAGGCTGGCGTGCCCCCCCCTCCCCCCTTCCCCTACCCCCCACCCGCATCGGAGCAGGACGGCCCCAACACCACCGTCAGCCCATGCTCATCGCAACTCAACCCATTCTCCAACGAGTTCTACCCATCAAACCCCGTCGCGTTCGTGCCCAGTGCTCCTGCTGGTGCTGCCGGCGGCGATGGTGCTGCAGAGATGGTGGCCATGTCGACTGGCTACTATCGCGAGGACGGGTGCTTCGTGCCCAACCCACCGCCGGCCGCTGCGTTTGAGTTCGACATGGCTGGCGTGGCCGTCGGTATGGGCGGTATGGGTATGGCCATGGGGCAGGGGGGTGTGGGCGTGGGTGTGGGTGTGGGTGTGGACGTGTGGGGCGGCGATGAGTCGGCCGCCATGCACATGATGGGGTTCGGTGAGGGGGGCATGGCCATGGGCGTCGGCGTGCCGGGCGTGGAGGGCATGATGGGCCTCCCACCGCCGCCAGAGGACCTCCCACCCGCCCCATCCACCGACACCCACACTCACGACACCACGGCGGCGGCTGGTGTGGCGAACGAGATGTTCTACCCGCCCCAGAGTGAGCAGCAGCAGCACCACCTGGCGTATTTCGATTCTTCGTCACCTCCCCTCACCTCCTACGCTCTCCAGTCGGCCGCAGAGGGCAGTGGCACCGACAATGGCCGCCCCGAGACCGCGACCGACAGCATGGACAACTCACAGGCCCTGGAGCTCTTCCAGCAGGAGCAGGAGCAGCAGCAGCAGGGCGGCACCGAGAGCTGATGGGGGTGGTTTAGAGGGGGGAGGGGTCGACCCACCGACCCGACCTGACCCACCTACTGACTGATTGATTGAGTGTTTGTTGGTTTGGTTCTGACCACACCATGCCCATCCATACCGCCAGGCCAGTGTATGTTTGTTTTTTTGCCCGTACGTAGAGGAGGGGAAGGGAGCGGGGAGGAGAGGAGAGGAGAGTAATTCAATGACTCTGGTTGAGCGAGGGACTGACTAAGGGCGGAGTGGAGAGAGAGGGCAAACAATGTCGTGGTGCTGCGTGGTGTGTTCTGATACTCACTCACTCACTGATCGTGTGTCGTGACTGTGTGTGTGGGGGGGCCCCGCTGCCACGTACGGTCGACACGTGGTGCCTTCTTTTTCCAACCCACCAGCGGGGGAGCGAAGGGCTTGAAAGACAGAAAGAGGGAGGGGGCTGTCGCATATATGTGCATCCATTCCATCCATCTATCGTTATTAGTGAGTCAGTGAATGGTTTGTGTGTCTGTCGGGCGGGCGGGCGGGCGGGTGTTGGTAGCGGCGCAGCAAGCAGGCAGGCAGGGCGCCTCAGGCGGCCCGTAAGCACTGGACGAAAGGGGAGAGGGAGACACCGATCGTTTCTTTTTTCCTTCTGTGGCTTCTTTTGTTTGTTGATCTTGATAACGAAAGGATTTCATGAAGCATGGGCTCGTTTTTCTCGCAATGGCCTTCCTTTCAACCCAATGCACCACCCCACACCCTGACACAGACACATGCATACGTACCGTACAGAAGTACAGTATGGTGCATGGTGCTCTTGTGTTGACTTTCATTGCTAGGGGGGCGAAGGGCAGGGGGCCTGTTGTGACGTGATCATTGGCATGTTTGTTTCCTTGTGCTCGTGTGTGTGGGTGTGTGTGTGTGTGTGTTGCATGCCATGCTGACTTGGGGAGGGCATAAGATGCCATGCTGTGTGTGTGTTGCATGCTATGCGTGAGCATCCGGACGGACACAGAGACACTTTGATTGAATTCCTTTCTGTCTTTCTGTTTGGGAGTGAGGGAATGGATGGAAAGCCGAACGAGTCGATCGCCGCTAACTGACTGACTGACTGACTAGCTGGTAATTTTATGGCTGGCTGGCTGGCTGCCGACAATGCGTAGCGACTGGCTGTCTATCTGCCTGTCTGTCTGTCTGCCTGTCTCTTATGTATGTTTGTAGATTAGTCTTTGCTCAGATGAGGGAGCACATCACACGCAGACACACACCACATTGGGGGAAGGGCAGGCAGAAAGGGGCAACGGGCGGGCGGGGCGTGCAGTGAGTGTTGTTTTGTTTTGTTTCATCATTGCAGTGAGTGAGTGTACAGTCAGTGAAGGAGTCATCTTCCCAACACATGACACACACACACAGGTAGAGGAGGGTCGGGCGAATATGAGAGAGTTTGCTGACTCGTCGTCGAACGTCGAGCGTGGTGCGTTGCGTTGCGTTGCGTGTTGTGATGTTTGGGGTGTGTGTGTGTGTGTGGTTGCTGTGTGGCTGTCTGTCTGTCTCTGTGAAGCACTCTATCTTCCGTGCTGTGCTCCAGAACAAAAGACACACAAACAGCACACCATGAGAGAGAGAGAGAGAGAGAGGGATGTCTGGCTGGCTGCGTGGCTGCCTGCGTGTGTCTATTTGTAGTTTACAATGGCGAGAGGAGAGAGGGAGCACACACACGCACGCACAGATCGATGGAGGGATGGACAGGCGGACTGGCGCAGTGCAGTGGCCACTGCTGTACTGTGCTGTGCTGTGCTATCCTCCCCCCCGATGCGGTGCGTCCGGGTGTGTCTCTCTCCCTGTGTTCGTACGTCTGTCTGTCTGTCTGTCTGTGTCTGTGTGTCTGTCTGTCTGAGTACGTATCTGTCTATCTGTGGCGCGGTATTTAATGCTGACTGACCGACTAACTGCGAGCGAGCGATGGTGGAAGGGAAGCTTTCAACAGGCTGACTTTCAAGAAGAGAAGAGAACAAAGAGAGAAAGAAAGAGACAACATGATGCGATGCGATACGTACGGTGCATGTCTGTGTCGTGTGGTGTGGTGGTTGTGTGGTTGTTGAGTGCATTGCATGCGCATACAACCAGGGGACAGCGCAGCACAGCATCTTCGGCTGTCTCGTCTCTCCTCGCCTGCTGCCGTATGTCACGTACGTCTCTCCCTGTGTGTATGTCTGTCTATCTAACGGGAAATGGGGGCCAGTGAATGTGCTGTGTCGTTTGCTTTTTTAATGACGGTGCCGGGTGCATGTGCATGTGCATGTGTGTGGTGTCGGGCAAGCAGAGAGGGACAGAGAGGGATACGTACCGAGTGGAAGGTATAGCAATGATGGGAGCTGCCGACCGTACCGTAACAACAAGAAACGCACACACACACACAGGGCGACGGACTTTTTGCGCCTGCCTACCTCCCTGCCTCCCTGCCTGCCTTTAGCTACCTGCGTACTGCGTCTGCCTTGAACAACCAACTAACTGGCTTGCTATTTTCTGTCACCGACAGGCACTTACTGGCTGACCAGAGAGGAGAGGAAGAGGAGATAGATACACGCGCACGGTCATTGTCGAGAATTCGGATGGCTGGCCGGATGGATGGAGCGAGGCGGCCCCTTTTTCCGTGCACTAAGGGCCAGGTGGCTGTGTGTGTAGGGGACTAACTAACTGACTCACTGAGAGAGGAGAGGAGAGGAGAGGGGAGGTGTTGGTATTTAAATAGCCGGCCGGTGATGCCAAAAACAACAAAAGACCAAAAACAGCAAAAAACTGCGTGTTGCCTGACGACGTGTGTGTGTGTGGACGTACTTGTGTGCGTGTGTTTGCAGTGTAGGTAGGTATGTTTGTTGACTGACCGACCGACCGACAGATTGGTTGCTGGCAGCTGTGGCTGGCACGCTGTGTGGGTGTGCACGAATGAGTGCGTGGCTGCCACACTGCCTGGGAGATTGGCTGAATTGACTTTCTGTCTGTCTGTCTGTCTGTCTGTCTGCGGATCGCTGGTCGGCTGCATAGAGAGGAGAGGAGAGGCGGTGTCGACAGTTTGCATCTGTGTGGGTGCGTGTGTGTGTGTGTGTGGTGGTTTTGCCGTTTTTCCCTGCCTGTGTGTGCTGACGGACATGTGCGCGTGGGTGGGCGGGTGTGAGTGCACACATCTTTTGCTGACTGTCGTCACGTAGCCGTCCTGTCTGTTCGAGCGACACTTGAGCACACCTACGTCCCTGTCTGCCGATGTCCCTCGCTCGCTCCTCCCTGCTTGCTTCTTGCCTTCATTAATGCTATCATGCCCACCTAATGACTTGCTCGCTCATTGTGGCTCCCTGCCTGCCTGCTGAATGCATCTCGATCTCGTTGATACCTACTTGAGACTCCACACCACCCATCGTAGTTTTGGCTGCCTCACTTCATCTGGTGTGTTGTTTCTCTCCCCTGCCTGCCTGCCTGCCTGCCTGCCTGATCGACCATTGCAGACTGACTGAGTGGCTCGTGCATCTGCAACACGTGTGTCTTCGGACGGAGAGAGGGACATGGACGAACGGCGGTTTGATATATCGGTTGAGGTTTTTTCATCGGATGAGTGAATGACCTGACGCAAAGCGATAGACGGACGGACGGATGGATGGACCATGGAGTGAGTGAGTGTCTATGTGTGGATGAGATCCCAGAGGAAGGAGGTGCGTGTTGTGGTTTGGTGTTGTGTTGTGTTCTGTGTAGTGTTGTGTTTGTTTACGTTACTTGCAATCAAGAGGGGCCGGATGGACGGCAGGGCGGGCAGGGCAGGGCATCGTTTGAGTGTTCGATGGAGCATTTTTGACCGCCGACTGTTTTGGACTGCCTGCCTGAGGGAGAGGTAGAGGGAGGGGAGGTGTCCTTGGTAGCTGGCCCTTGTCTAGAGGTGCTAATTCGGACACAACGCAACACAACAGACAGACAGACAGACACGGACCTGTGTGTGGTGTGTTGACTGTCTGCATTCGACGGCCCCTCTGATTCAGGAGTGTTCGTCGAGTGCTGGGGCACGACACACCACTCACGGAGGGCACACTCGTGAGGATAAGAAAGAGCTTTTCCCTTGTCACACTCATTCATTCATTGGTGTCGGCTACTCGGGTCGACTTTTTGCTTGCCCGTTCCTCTTGGCTGCTGGCGTTGGTCTGCGTGCACGTCGAGACACTTGCTCCTGGTGCTGTTGTTGCCTGGTGCTGCTGCATATTTGTCGTCAGAATGTCACCCCTTCGATCTTTCCTCCGTGCTCATGGCCGATGTGATGGATGAGTGCACCCGCCCTTGAGGCTGACTGACGGGACGGCTACCTACACACGTGCGTGCAGATGTCGATGGACGGATGACGGTTTTCACTTCCTGTGTGTGGTGCTGCTAGTGCTTAGCGAGACCGCCTGACTGGCTGCCTGGCTGCATGTGTGTGTGTGTGTGTGTGTGTGTGGCATGGGTTGCGTGTGACGGACACAACACATTGTGAGGTTATGCGTACACTGATCGGTCAATGAATGTCTGCATGCGTGAAGTCATGACATCCCGGTTTCCCACTCCACAAGCGATAATTACACACCAGTCCACACCATCAATCATTCTCGAGGTTGACGGCGGCGGCAGTTGAACTGATTCGACAGCGAGCTCTTCTCGTCGAGTGAGATTTTGAAGGCTTTTGTTCGCTCATCGAAGGTGAGAGGGCAGCGAGAGAAACAAAGGACGACTGACAATGCTTCACACAGCTGCTGCTGGTGTGTCTGAGCAGAGCTGCGTCGCTCATCGGCGAGGGCATCACTCTGAGGTGCTGGTGGCCATCGATTGGCGGCGGTCGGTGGCTCACTCGTCATCGCATCGACTGACATCGGTGAGGCAAAGCGGCGTGTCAATCAGTCTGGCGGGTGCTGCAGGACGCCTGTGCTGTCTGTCTGCAGAGTCATTCATTCACCACGGCTCGCTCCCCCCGCCTCTTTGCTGTCACAGTGCCTGTCTCAGGTGAGCAGAGCATCCCGCCCTCCCATGGCTCTCGTCTGACTGATTGCCATTCACTCGTTTGTGTGTCCTTCCACTTTTGATTCATTCAGATCTCTCACTCACCGATGGCGTCGTCATCGCATCAGATGCGTCCCACCACTCCCCAGCCCCCCGCCGCCCCTCCGGCAGTCCCCTCTCTGCGCGACCTTGCCATCACCAAGGCGGCAGACATGGCCATGTCACCCGACCCCGCCAGACGAAACAAGCTCCGTGCACAGATCGACGACAGCAATCGCGCCATAGTGGACGAGATGCTCACACTCGTCAAGCAGCGCATAGAGGTGGTCATCCGTCGTCTGGAGCTCGAGGACGTGCTGGTTTTCGACGTGTTTCAGTGCGCAAGCCGTCGAGCCAAGCGTCGAGCTCTGCGGAACGGCTTGAAGGTGTTGCATGTGCTGGAGCAGGGCAGTGGCGGCGAGTGGCGAGCGATGGGGAGGTTCATTCGGCTGGCCGCCATTCATCGGCTCACACCCAATGCCACTCTGCCGCTGCGGCTGTCGGCTAATGCGCTGCCCTCCCCAACAGCCTTCCACCAGCTGCCGCTCATCATGGCCCTCTACAAGACCATCGGCCACAGCCTCACACACCAGGGGACCAACCTGGCGCTGCAGCAAGGCATCGACGGGGCGTATCGGATCGGCAATGAGTCGTTCCGTGTGGTGCCGTTGGGTGAGCTGCCAGACGACCATGACTATCGCAGCTGCTACAAGCGGAGCGATCCGGTCATCCGATCGGACCACTTGCTTTTCCCCTTCTTCTCGTCGTTCCTCCTGCGCACGCTGCTCGAGCGGTGGTGCCGTGAGGAGGGGGGGTACGACAGGAGGGTGCTATGTGAAGCCATCAGCCACAATAACGACCGCTATCTCCGTCTGCTGACTGAGCCCATGACCGAGCAGCAGGGGGGAATCGCTGTCGACTACCGCTTGGACGACGGCAATCTGCATCACGCCAACCCAGCATACCGTCGTGACGTGATTGTGAGCGGCTTCCGGCCCAACGAGACCGTCGCTGCCCATCTCTGGGTGAGTGGGCGCAACATCAGTCTGTTGACGACCGAGCGACCTGAGAATGGCAATTTGTTTCAGCCGCTGGCCGACCGGTTCCCGGAGTCGATGCCCCGCTGGCGTGCCGTGCTGAGCCACTTCGAGCTGGCGGACGGTGTCATCAACAGTGGGATGGCGCTGAGATGAGGGGCGAGGGAGAAGACAGATGTTTGTGGGTGTTTGTGTGTGTGGTGAAGTGGCTGATCGCATTCACTTACATGGAATGGAATGGAATGGATGTCACCGTTTTGCCTCTTGACACATGCCTTCATATTCACCAGCTGCTGACTGTGCACGAGTGCATTGATTGGTCAATGAATGTCTGCATGCGTGAAGTCATGACGTCCCGGTTTCCCACTCCACAAGCGATAATTACACACCAGTCCACACCATCAAGTCGATAAAGCCGACGCACGCACTCCCCCACATCAGAACATCGATTCACAGACAGAAAAGGCCCAGCCCCACACGTAGCATCAAGCACACACGCCCGTCAGCACCCCGTCACAGCGTGCAGTGGCACGTTGTGGTGGTGGTTGTGCTCTCTGCTGCTTTCCGCATCCTCCCCTTTGTCCGCGGCCGTCTTGTTGGCATGGGGGTGCTTGGCAAAGGTGGCCGCCACAATCAGGGGAAACAGCACAGTCGCATCGCCATGAACCTGATACAGATGCAAACGTGCACACGCGCATCAGACAAACTCCCCGCGTCGACGCTGGTGGGTGCAAGCAATGCATTTATGTCCTGACCTTGACAGGTTTGGCTTCGCTTTTGATCTTGCCCCAGGAGACGGCCTCGTCCGGCCTGGCGCCAGAGTCACAGCCGTCATACTCCTGGGCTGCAATGACGATACGCACAGACGTGCAGATGCCATCCGTCCATCATCCACCC
>CDMY01000770.1:146297-204588 GCA_001179505.1 Vitrella brassicaformis | reverse complement strand
TCATCCCCCCCCCCCCCCCCCCCTGGTGGCGTACCAGTGTTGATGTAGACGGCGTAGTCGGCGCCGTTGCGCATGAGGTTGGCGTTGCACGTGTGGTGCTTGGACAGCCCCCCGCCCAGTATGATCATGCCAGACCGACGGCACTTGATCGCACGGTCGTTAGTGGCACGGATGTCGCCTATCACGTCCAGCAACAAACCCTGCACGCACCCGCCGCACAATCGCAAAGAGCAAACAAACGTGTGGAGCAAAGCTGTCGTTCTCTTGACTGAGTGAGTGTGTGGGTGGGTGGGTGGGCTTACGGGGCTGCGGTATGAGTGGAAGTAGAGGTTGTCGCCCAGGGAGCCGTCAGTGAGGCCAGGACAGTACACCTGCCACAAAGACAAGACAGACGCACACGTGCGCAGGTCGACGGAACGGCTTCCACCAGCTGCTTGCTTACGGGTATGTGGTTCTTGTGGCACCAGTAGTAGAGGGACTCCTCATGGCCAATCTCCTTCCCAAGACGATCTATCATCTGCCAACACAAATACACACGTGGGCAGGACTGCTGGTCCAGCCGCTCTCACTCATGTGTTCGCACCTTGGATGGAGTCCAGATGGTGCCGTGTGTCCTCTGTTCGTCGAGCATGGCGTCGAGAATCGGCTGCAGCCACTCCTCAAACCGACAGTAGTTGTCGTTGGGCACCACCAAGTTGCCGATGCGGTTCCATCCCTTGTCACGCAGCTCCCTCCCACGCCATGTGAAATCGCCTGTGTATGGACAGACAGACAGACAGACAGACAGAGACAATCATGTGCTGGCTTGGTGAGTGTGGTCGTCATATGTCTTTGTGACCGATGAATGTGGGTGCCATGCACTTGATGAAGTCCTCCTCCACTCCACCAGCTGATGTGACGATCACGTCAATCAGCCGGTGCTTAGCCAGAAACACAAATACCTCACGCAAACCTGACAGAAACACGCAAACCAGTCAGTGGGTGCTTCATTGTGTCTTGCCTTGCACACTTGTGTGTGTGTGCATGCCTACCGGACGAGATCATGTTGGACGTGAATGCGAGCCATATCGTGCAGTGTCCCCTCCCACCATCGCCGGCATCATCTGTGTCATCTCCACTCTCCTCCCTCTCGCTTGCTTCTTCACTCTCGTGCTGCTGCTGCTGCTGCTCCCTTCCTTCGAGCATCCGCCGGATCTCCTCGATGGCCAACCCGACATTGGTCGCCTGGAAGCCAGACGTCAGGAAGGACTCTAGCAGGCCGTCCAGATCTCTCCTCTCATCGAAGTCGACGCCCTTGACTGTCACTGCTTCGGCAGACGGCGCGTCAGACGGTTTGAGAACGGCAGCAAGGGAATCTGCCGGGCCTGTCGAAGAGTGAACGCCGTTTGCTGCTGCTGAAGAGCTCTCCATGATTTCCTCTCCATTCTAAGCTCGCAAGAGAAGTGTAAACGGAAACCTCCCCTCGTGTTTTCGCCTGCAAAGGACGCGCGTCACTCGAAGGATCCATTCGCCGAGCCTCTCTGCCAGTTTGAGTGATGGAGGACGCCAAAGCGACGCCGCAGTTGGCTGATGTTGCTTCCCTCGTGTTTCCGTTCCTCGAGGGCACTGAGCTGCTCAATGGGCCTGACAGAGGTATACAGCGATGATGCACAGATGGCGGCCATCAGCATGACAAAACCGGAGCTGTTTGCTTGTCTGCTGTTTCCATCAGGCAGTGAGAGATCTCCATTGCATCCTTCTGGCTGACGGCTCCACTGATGGCCTCTGGCAAACACAGGTGAGAGAAAAACGATCCATGGATCGGCCACTGACAGCCTCTTTCCGCCGTGTGTGTGTGCAGTACCATCGTTCGTTCAACAAGAGCACCATCAGGCCCATCGAAGGCGCCGCCCACTTCCCCCCGCCACCCCGCCCCTCCTTTGCCCGTAGCGTCGCCCAATCCACCAGCCCCACCATAAACACCAACGCATACAAGCCACTGCCCGACAGCCAGTACCGAGACGCGTACTGCCGCGGCAAGAAGATCGAGGCGCTGGGCACGGGTGGCGGTGGTGTGGATGTGCTGCGGTGGGGCAAGGCCCAGTGTCAGAAGTGGCGTCCCGAGATGGCGCGGAGCCGGCCGTCACTCTTCATCCTGGGCGATTCTCTCTATGTGTTCGGTGAGTCAATGAGAAACACGAGGGGTGGTGCTAACGTGTGGATTGTTGTCTGTGTGTTGACCAACAGGTGGTGTGATTGATGAGGGCAACTACAAGAACGACCTGTGGCGGTAACAGCACAATACACACACACACACACACACACTCACACTGATGCTGTCGCCCGTATGAGACGCCCATTCCATCTGTGTGTGTGTCAGTGTGTCTCTCAAGTCTCTGCTGTCGAGGGGCACGTATGAGTGGCACGAGTGTGAGGTCCACGGCACGCCCCCATACGCATCGGACTCACTCACCCTGACATCCATCCACATCCCCTCACCCCACACCCCCACAGCCACATCGCAGCCCTACCTCCCACAGAGATATTTCGTGTGCGGCGGACCAGTCGACTACAACGACGGGACACCACGCGAGCAGATGTGGGGTGTGCTGGAGATCAGCAAAGAGGAGGAGGGGCAGCAACAGAGGCAGGGGGCGGGTGGGGCGGAGGGGGTGAGTCAGAGTGAGATCGAGTATCGCTACGAGTGGTTGTCCAGACGTGAGCTGTGGGGACAGGAGGAGGGTGTGCCAAAGAAAAAGAGAACCACTCTGCCGCTCAAGAGGTGAATCTACCTACAAGCTAAGAAGGGGTTCCTTCAGTGTCCATGTGTGTGCATGGCTTTTGCCCTTGTTGATTCAGGCGCTACTTCACTTCCACGTTCGTGCCCATCCGGTCGACTGAGCACCCAGAAGGCTACGTCTTCATCGTCAATGGCCGAGACGACTGGCCTGACGACCCACACGACATGAGGTGACCCCAGACACCTGAAGTGGAATGCACCTGACAGTGCGTCCGACTATGCAGGGATGTCATGCCGATGTCGACCATTGTTGATATAGCGACGTGGTCTTTCGACGGGTACGTCGCTATATCTATCGCTGGCCAAGCGTCTGTTATACGTTTCTTCGTCTAGGAGTGACTCTGTGTTTGGCGAGCGACCGAACGGCCGTGTCAACCACACCGCCACGCTCGTCAAGGACCGCTACGTCTTCATCATCGGCGGAGATGGTAAGGACGGACAGATGTCGCCTCACTACTCTGCCTGCTTCTACTCGCGTTTTCCTTCATGCAGAGTGGGAGTACGACAGTCCGCGTGGGTGCTCATCTACCATGTATTTCGGTCAACTCAACCGCATCGACACATTCGATGGCGAGACAAAGACGTGAGGCACACAAGAGGAAGAGACGAGACGAGGCGCCATTCAATAGTCTCCATTTGCTGCAGGTGGATCGCATTTGATGAGCTGCCGTGGGTCGATGAGGGCATCAAACCATCGCAAGACGGTCAGTGAGGGTGGATGAGGGGGTTGTGTTCATTTCACCCGATTGCCCTCTCCTCCACAGATGAAGTCACGAGGTCCATGTATGACGAGCCATATCTCTGCAACTTCGAGCGCCACACGGCCGTTCTGGCAGGTCAGATGAGGCAAAACAAACAATATAGGGGCGTGTTACATCGTGTCTGTGGTACACTGCATGCAGGTGACAAGATCATCATGATGACGGGCTACGCTGAGGGGAACGACGGGTTCCTCCTCAACCGCTTCCTCTGCGGCGGCACCCAGACCGTCATCTTCGACATCAACACAGGCCGCTTCAGCCTCCCGTCCTTCGCAAGAGAGCGACAGATGCCCGCCCGGCCCCCTCGCTCCCCCTCCATGATCGCACGCGAGCGTGCCTTCGAGCCGTACGAGGCCCCACCTGTCCGTGCGGCAGCAGCTGTGTGGACGGGGAGCGAGGTCATCCTCTACGGCGGTGCATCCATGCTCGACCGCATGTACCTGAATGCAGAGGGTGGCATTGTCTCGGATGACGAACATGACAACGACGGCTGGGCATTTCAGCGGCACGGGCAGCAGAAGCATGGCGACGTCTCCGTGTTGGGTGTGATGGACGGCAAGACAGGCGAGCAGCTGGTGCCCGTCGACCGACAGCAAGAGGTACGCACGTACACATCACATGCCGATACATATGACTCGAGACGGCAGAAATGGCCTGCTCTGTACGGGGTGTCATCAGGTGTCGCGGTTCAGTTCTCGCTATGTGTGTGAGCATGAGATGTGGCAGCTACCGCACTGGAAGCGGCGGGATGAGTGGGAGGAGGAAACACTCATTGACGAGGACACCGATAGGTGGGACGACAGGAACACAGCACACACACACACACACACACACACAGACGAAATGATGCATGGATAGCATCTATGTGACTGCAGTGAGGACCGCATCGAGGAGCGGTGGGCGGCCTCCTGCACCGAGAGGGACGAGGAGGCCAGAGGCGTGGAGGATAGCAACGGCGGAGACAACGAAGATCACTCAACCGACAAGTACCTTAGACAACCACCCCGCTGCACTTGCACCAGCACAATGAACATGAAGTGCACTTGCCTGTACGTCTATGTCTGCTTGCTGTGTGCAGCAAGGTATTTGGTCGCGACAAGAAGCCCACTCGCCTGCAGGCCATCACCAAGTTCTTCCCGATCATCGGGTGGCTTCTCCGCACACACAGACATACACACCTTACTGCCATCTTGAAGCCTCGCTGTCACTTCTTCTTTTGTGCAGGACAAGTCACAGCGACTTCATGCCATGGTGTGTGGGTCAAGTAGGGAGACAGACAGAGAGAACGACACCAGACAGCTGATGTTCTCTTGTCTTCAGGACTCAGGCGCCTGTTGATGTGCCGCATCAGACAACGCCCATGATCACATCGTTCTTCCAGCAGCAACGAACAGTGTAAGGAAGACGACGCACACAGAGTGCCATGTCTCCTGGATTGACGGCCCTGTATGTATGTGTATATGTGTTACAGTCGCAGCGAGCTTCCCGTGGCGAGTGAGGGCCAGGCAGACATGGACGAGAACCGGATGTCCGACCAATGACGAGGGGAATGAGGCAATCAAGAAGAGGAGGGAGAAAGGAACAAATAAACCGACAGAGAGGCTGAAATCGACGGACGTGGTGTGAATGACGTACGCGATGGATGGCGGCTTGGACACCGCAATCGCATCTATCCATCCGTGGTGCATTGCATGGTGCATTCAATGGCTGGCTGAATTCATGTGTCTCTCATCAATCGCATGCACGCAGTCGACGGGCCACACGGAGCCAACATGTGAGGTCCAATCGGGTCCTCGAACATCATATGCATTCGTCTCGCACATCACGTGGCGTCCAGCTAAGCAGCCACCCATGCAAAATAGATCAACCAACACATGATAAACATGTACATGTATTCAGCACTTGAGCCCCAGCAGCCCTTATCGACAAAAGAGGGAGAGACAGACAGACAGGCGCTGCATAGACGGCTCGCCTTACACATGACATATATCGACACGAAAAAGAGATCAATAGTGCAGGCTGACTGGCTCGATCAGTCAGTCAGTCAGCAGAGTGGGTGAGAGTGAGTGCTCACGCACTCTCTTATCATCTGTCTGACCTGCGTCTGGTCAGCTAGCTTCTCTTATCGTCTAGTCTGAACTCCTGGCTCCACTCATAAAATTCCTTGGAGTATTCGCCGCACCGTCTGCGCACGATGAAGCCACTTGCTTCATCAATGCTCTCCACGCACTGGCTGAGGTACAGTGAGAACACGTACACTTGGTAGAGCACAAGGATCAAGGCCATTGACAACCAGTACCAAAAATAATGGGGGCACTGCGAATTCCAAGCAGACACCACATCACTCACAAAAATGCCGCTCCTCTCCTCGGGAAGAGGCGCGATGTGCGCCTTTTCCGCACGCCCTTGGGCAGAGCCTCTCACAACCACCACGGCATCACAGCTTGGCACGGTGCGCTCGCCACTGCGCCTTTGCATTAACCGCGACACGCCACTCCACGCCAGGCTGGCCCAATAGCCAAGCTTCAAACGGTCTGTGGCTGTCTCGGGGAACATCGCCCAGAATACGTCGCTGACCAGCTCTCCTAAAGAGGCACACACACACACACACACACGCACACGTACACGCACACACACACGCACACGGACACGGATGCGAGACGGAGTTAAGCGGTCATTGTTTGTGTCATCGCATGTGGGACACATACGTACCCATGACTTGGATGGCGGCCTGGGTGAGGATCACCTTTGGCGAAAAGTTGCCGGCGTCGTCGCTTATTCCATAGAACAGCAGCACCATAGGTGCAACGCAGACGGCAAAGGCCTCTGCCATAATATGCGCTATCGGCACAGTGTGGTAGAAAGCAGTGGACCCCTCGATGAGAGCCACCATCTCCAGAGGCCCAACGTCAGTGTGACAATAGCGTTTCAGCAGGCGCCGGACGGGCTCATAGCACCATTTGTTGAAGCGTCTGATGTGATGGCAGTCGACGCTGTAGCAGTATACGTGAAAGCGGATCTCTAGCATCACCGAGAGCGTCTCCGCAAGCGCACCCACCCACACCTCTGTCACAGTGCCCTGCAACAGACGGACAACCTTTGTCTCGTCGGCTGGTGTCGTTAACGCATTGTTGCCTTGCCTGCAAGAGTCTGGTTATGATGCTGACACCGATGATGGCCGGGATATAGAGGATATGTCTGAATTCCGTCTTGACGTGCGTCAGCCGCAGGCAGCTGATTCGCATGAGAAACAGCCCGCCTTCAGCGAAGGCAAAGATAGCGACGCGCACGACAAGGAAGCTCATCCCCGCGTCCATGTAGCCGACCCCGAGAGGCAACAAAACTAACTGAAGAGAGAAAACAGGCACCACACAGGCGTGCGCGCAATGAGTGGCTTGCCTGCATGCTTCGGTCATCCCTGCCTGCGAGTGCGGATGTGCGTACCGAGAACAAGAAGAGAAGGAACGTGGCGATTGCCAAGAAAAAGAAGGCCTGTAAGAAGACCCACGAAGAGTCAATCGGTTTGACGGCACATGTGCAGTACAGCATAGATACAAACGTACCGCACAGACGTGCCCAGGAGGGCTCCAGTAACAGCTGATAAACATTATTATCGGCACCCAAATGATGACACTGCGCAATGTCCAAACTGTGTTGCCGACGGCGTCTTCCAGCAGAATCCTGAACACACCAACAGAGCCGCATACGGATAGTAAGTTGCCTGCCTGCCTGTTTGTGAGTCGGTCAGGCTGTGTGTGCCTGCCTGCCTGCCTGCCTGTCTGCCTTACCCTTGCCATCGATATGCGAAGTCGAATGCGATGCTTGCTACACCAAAGGTATAGCCCGCCAGCACCACAATCGTCACACGCCGGCGTCCCTTGGCTGTCGGGTTCAAACCAGGTACTTGATTCAAAACGAGCAGCAAGAAGAACTCAGCCAGGGCATAGACTGCACACACACACACACACACACACAGAGGGAAGCCGCGTCAGCCGATGGCGCCCTTGCGGCGTCGGTGGCTGACCCACCTGTGTACGAGAAGGCGCTCCAGACGAAATCGGCGATTGTGAAGTCTTTCTCTTCAAATCGCAGCTGTGTTTCCTTCTGAATCTGGACGCCATTCAATGCGTAGTGCGCCTGAACACCAGCCAGCGGATAGAGGCACGCAGATAACGCACAACAGATTGAGATTCGCTTCTCGGAGGTCTGATTCCCTCACCACAAAACATATGACAGCAGCGATGAACGCGAGGCATTGCAGCTTCAGCATCAAGCAGGCGATCTCCAGCCAGCGGCCCTTCCCCTTCTGCTCCCTCTTCCGTACATCATCAGGCCTTGGTGACAGCGTGACGTCGTGCGGCTGGCGACGAAGGCCTCGTGGGGAAGCTGCATCGACGCGCGTCTTGCTCCGTCGCAGTTGAGGGCCTTCGGTGGCCGCATGCTGAAGTGCCGGGGAGCTGAGGCTCCTCGCTGGCGGGCGACAGGACAGGTCCGTGCTTGCATTCTCCTTCTCAGCCTCCATTCGTCCATGGACGCATCCATGCAAGGCCGTCAGAGAAAGATCGGGAAGAATTACACAACACAAGAAACACGGGGCGGAGTCCCATGTGCGAGCTTGGAGTTTGCAGATCTTTGGCTCAGACCCGCGTCGGCGCAATATGCAGCGTCACATACCATCCCAGGCGGCACGCCTCTTTTCATCCACAGCAGTGTCACTCACTGGCCCCTTATCTGCTTCTGGAGGCTGCCCTGCCTGTGCAGGCAGCCTGGGGCGTCCCTGGCTGCAGCAGCAAAGCCGCTCGGTGTACTGGCCTCCGCCGCCATCCAAGAGATCAAGATCTATTCGGGTACGCAAGCAAGGCAGGTGAGCGACTGCGCTCTCCGGTTGTGTTGCAGCTTCCATCGGGTAAGAAATGCTTTGTGTTCATCGCCAAGAGAGACCAGGACGGAGCGGCCGAGCCGGTCCTATGCTTTGTCGACAGGTGAACTGGATCCAACACATGCAGAAGGCCCTCCACCATAGACAGGCATGGCATGGATATGGATTGTGTTTGGCTGGCTGTTTGTGTGTGTGTGTGTGTGTGTGACTGCAATGCAACAGTCAGAACAAGCGTTTGATGTGGTTAGATGAGGAGGAGGTGTTTGAGCTGGAGCGGCTGGCCCCCAGACTCAAGTCGTACCTGCACCTGTGGGAGAGAAAGGCCGCTCAAGAAAAGTAAGTACCGTCACGGATGCGCAGGCAGCACAGCAAGGCCCCGTTGCATTTGTGGTTCGTGGTGTTGTGTCGTGTGTCTTGTCGTGTGGTTGCAGGGTCTCCAAGGTGGAGGCCGATGAAGAGATGAAGAAGGATGTCAGTGTGGATTAGTAAGTGTCGGGGCTGTGATGCATGTGCGACGGACGGCAGGTCGTGTCGTGTGTACGATAAGAGGTTACTTGCGGTGTGATGCTGGACGCATGGGTGAATGTGACCCGAGCCTGTGGGGGAGGGATATCAATCGTTATGGATTGATTCTTCTCGGGCCTCGTCGCCTTCAAAGAGTCTCTTTCAGTGTGTCTGTTCTGTTCCCTACATGTCATGTCCTCTATCAGTCAGTCAGTGTAGCATCCATCCATCCATCCATCCATCCATAGATGCACTGCACGAGCCCCACACGCGTCAGCCAGCCTGGCAGGCTGCCTGTCTCCACACTGAAAGCGACAGGGATGCTCGCTATCCCGTGACGAAAATTGCATGTTCCCTCCTCAGGCCATTTCTGCAGGCCACTTCTGCAGGGCATAAAGCGTCTTGGGCTGAATAACGCGCACAAGAAAGGAAAGGGGTGGCGAATGAGCAGAAAGGAGCTTCTCTAATCACGTTTACTACGTACTTGTGTCTGGTAGTCGTAGACGAGTAGGTCGCCCTCCTTGATGGTGATGGGCACCTTCTCGGCCTCGTAGGCCTCACGGAGCGTATCGAGCACAGCGCCCCCAGCCTCCTTGCACCGGAAGTACCAACTGGCACCTGCCAGACGCCATACACATCCACATACCATTGACTCCATGGGAGAGCCATGTGTGTCTCCCTCTGTTTCCGTTGTTGCGTTGCGCGCACCGAAGGATCTGTCGCCGTATTTGGTGCATTCGGGGCATTTTTCGAGTGTCTCGCAAGGCTTGAAGTCGTCGTCGAGGGCGCGATCGACGTAGATTTGCATGCAGCGGCCGGCCTGCCGGAAGGAAACACGAGACAGGCAAACCAGAGAGAGACACACGTGTGTGGGAGGCGGGCGTGGCTGCGGGCTTGGCGCCTCACTCACTGCCTGACCGTCTGACTGACCGTCTCGCATCGGTTCATGAAGTTCTTGCTTTCGTCGTTTTGGGCCATAGCGCGTGTGTAGAAGAAGTCCTTGACCGTGAAGCCCTCCTTGCTGAAGTTGTCCTCGCAGATCTTGGTGCAGTCGGCAGCAGCGAAGGCGCGCTTTTCAGTGCCCTCCTCCTTGCCGGGGAAGGGCAGCTGCTCGGGGACCTTCACGCAGTGGCGCTGTTCAAAGGGGATCGTCCGGATGTCGTCGCCCGTGTGACCCTCGGGGAACTGGATGCACGCACAACACCTGGAGAGGAGAGGTGTAGGTGATTCATAGACACACATACAAATCACGGACGGGCAATGGCGGTGGAGTGGAAGGGGGGTGCATGTTTCTGTCTGTCTGTCTGTCTGTCTGTCTGTCTGTCTCAGTGTGTCTCCATCTAGGTGCTTACTGTGGGAAGGGCTCCGCTTTTTCAAAGAGGTCGACGACGTTTCCGTAATCTTCTGTGGCCTCGTAGTCCTTCCAGCGCGTCACGATGATCTCAGACACTTGCATGGGGACGGGAGCTGGCAAGGGCGGCTCAGGCTCAGGCTCAGACTTCTTGGCAGCCGCCATGGGGTCGGCGAAGCCGGGGGAGCTGCTCCAGGGCGCCTGCACCAACAGTTGAAGCAGAACGATGTCACGAATGGACGGCGTGTCTCCCTCCAATGCATTGACTGACTGACTTACATCGTATCCGACGCTCACCCACCGACGCTTGGGTCTTGGCCGTGTCCCATAAGCAGCACCATCCATTGTTGTAAGTGTTCTAAGTGTGGATCCTTCTTTCCCCCTCCCCCTTCTTACCTTGGCTCTCCCAGGACATATTCGTTGCCCGTGGCGTCGTCCACAGGTCCCGTGGCATTTGGGGCGGTGAGCTTGCTGGGCTCGGGTGCTGTGGGTGGCGATGGCGCAGCCTCCTCAGTCTTGTCCTTGTTGATTGCCGACCCCGGCTCGCCCTCAGGCTGTGTCTCAGGCTGTGCGACAGTGTCTCCCTCCTTCTGCGGCGCCTCATCCGGGCCGCCGCCCGATTCTTCCGGCGCTGGTTCTGGCTCATCCGCAGCTACTGTTGGTGGTGGTGGTGGGGCTGCTCCTGCTTCTTCGAGTGGCACCTCAGCCATCGCTTTGATCTCCTCCTCGGTGAAATCAAAAGGACTTGCAAAAGCTTCAGCCAACCGCTCCTTGGAGTCCTTATAGGTACTGGGTGCTGAGGCGGGCTCGACAGATGGGCCGTCCGATGCCTTGATGTGCCGACGCACCTCGTGATAGGCGGCGTTCGTCACTCCTGAATGGACACACAGTGCAGCAGGGCCCTGTTCGAGAAGGACAATCGGTGGATGCTTTGTCTCGTGCGTACCGGTGTCCACATGGAATGACAATGCGGGAACCAGCAGTGCGAGAGCGACAAAGAAGACGTACATGATGAAAAAACCGACAAAATTCGAGACGGGATGGCCCCGGGCCGTCTTGTTGGGGGCCCAATGGTGGGGGCCGCATGCGTTGCAAGCTTAGTTCCATATTGCAGCTTCGTTCCGACTTTATTTTGTTCCGTCCCGTGGACAACCGACCGAAAGCCGACGCAGACCCTCATCACTTTATGGCTGATGCAGCCACCGTCTGTCGGCATCGCCCGAGACGAATGGTGAGACGTCATCCTACCCCGACGCCGATGGCGTCCGAGGCGCCGCCTCAGGCGAGGGATTCCGCTGATTATAACACTGCAGAGGAGAATTGCACTGGCACGAATCAACAGAAAAACACGGCCAGTGCACTACACCGAAGGGGGAAGCCCGGCCGTCCATCCACCCAGCATCCACACAGAAGAAAGAGTCGAATGCCTCTGTGGCCGGGAAAGTGGTGGAAGGGAGTTGGTGCTCTTCTCGGCGTGGCTTTCTTTCTCACTGTCAGCGGGCCCCTGCCTGTGTCAGCCTACACCACGGGCTCTCTGAGCGGCGCTTCCGTGTCCTTTCGCTATGTATTTTCAAACTCTGAGCTCAATGCCTACCGCATCTCCTTCACCACCTCGTCGAGCGGCTTCTACTCCGCCCCCCCCATCACCCACACCCAGATACTGCTCCACATCTCGTCGGGCGTCGACTTCACCGCAGACATCTTCGACGCCAACAAGCTGCTGTCCCACCCCACCAGCTATCCGGTGGTGCTGAACAGCATCAACGCCACCCATGCTGCCTTCGTATTGTTGACGCGCCTCCAGCCGTCCTCGTCTTATGTCTTCACACTTCCCGCAAACGCATCGAGCATTCCGCCCCTCTTTGGTACGGGTACGCTGTACGTCATGTGTCAGACGAGCAGCGCCATCACTGGTACTGTTGAGCACCAAGACGTCGCTTCGATATCCATCGACCGCTCTCCCGTCCCCTCCTTCCAGGAGTCTCAGCTCATCCCGACGACCATCGTCGCAAACCAAGTGGCCCGCGCTCTCGTCAGCTTCCGACCGGCCTTTGACAGTGAACTGATACCTCGAGGCGATCCCGACACGCCTGCTGCATTTGTGCCTCTGCAAGGGGTGTCTCTGGTCTTTGTGTGGAAGGATCTCCTCAACACCATGGCCGTCTACTCTGCTGCGAGGCCGGTCATCTCCCTCGACCAGACGAGTGAGTATTTCGGTTGTGGGGCGGTGTTTCTCGAGTTCTGGTCGGAGTCAGAGGGTGGCTTTCCCAACCCTGCCACCTGCGAGTGGCAGGCCACAAGCGACACCTCCAATGGCCTCCTCACCATGAAGTTCGACCCCTACAATGGCCCCCCCGTCGGCCGTCTGCACGAGGTGGTCTTCCACGCATCGTTCGTCGAGGGCTTGCCAATCGCGTCCGACCCCTCCCTGCCGACCAACAACACCCACCCGATGGAGCTGCGCCTCGTGTCGTCCGACGGCTTCACCATCCTGCAGTTCGCCTCTCTGTGGCCCACACGAAGCGCCGTGCCGCAGTCCATCGTCAATGAGGACCACAACCCGATCTTTACCACGATGGAGATACTGAACACGGAGCTGGTGGACGGGGCCAACGCCACTGCGAATGAGATAGACGAGGTGTCGGTGCGGCTGTTCGCCCGCGATGGGGGTTCCAATCGTTTGCCGCCGTCAGCTGAGCTCCGAATTATCCTGCACCCGCTCACCTACTGGGATCAAAACCTCGACAGGTGAACGAACGCGGTATATGATATGCAAGCTGGGTGGTGGATAGATGCATTGCCTGGTCATTTCATTTGCAGGGCGTGTTCGATCCGGCGTCTAGCTGGCATTCCCAGGCCAACATGCCAATTCGAGAAGGTCAGAAGGCACGCACTTGTCTATGCATTCGTTACATGTACCTCTGTTCTGTGTCTAGGTGGGTCACGCGGCGCCGATTATCCGGATCAACCTGGATGCTTCGGCCTCGCCCACCACCGACTGCCCCGGCGCAGACCTCTCGATCGAGAACAACTTCCAGTGCCCTGTCTACACACTCGAGAACTTCCGCCTGCCCATCAGGGGTTTCTTCCCCACTGAGTGGGCGGCGGAGGCCTACCTTGTGACGGACATTGCGCCGGGGCAGCCATTGAGGCATCGGGCGACGTTTCTCGCGTCTGACTGGCAGTTCCAGCCGTATCGGGTGTCCAAGACACCCATGGCCGGGATGAAGGCTCGCATACAGTGAGTGAGACACAGGATTCATTCACGAACAGAAAGGGGTTGGACATGGCAACATACTATGCGGCAGGGGCTACACGGAGAGGCACTACGACCAGGAGAACAATGGGATCTTTCTTGCCTTCGTAGCACCCTTCAACTGCCAGTCGGGATCATGTAGGAGCAGGGGCGAGGGAGGGAGCAGTCCCTCACGAAGTAACCCATCGATATTTCTTGTTGTGTCTCTGTGTCCCCTCAGCGTCAGGCAGCTTGTGCAAGGTGAGTTTCACTCTGCCTGCCTTCTTCACGGCCGATCCCCCCGTGGCATCATTCGGCCCCCTCCTCACGTATGACATCACATCCGCCATCGCCCAGGCCACCAACACGGCCGACATCCCCACACCCACCACAATGGGCACGCTGCCGACTTCTGACGTCATCTGCTCCAGCACGGGCAACATCACCTGCCACTTCGAGCTACGGACCGACCGGCGGCTGCTCGCGGGGGTGGGTTATGGCGCCAAGATCACGGTTGACAACCCGGTCAAGCCGAGACAGAGGACGGACCCCTCCAATGTGTGGCAGGCAAGTGCGTGAACACGTAATGAAGATGCACACACACAGCACATAACATGACACGCATCAATCTTTCTGTCTGGGTGCAGGTAGAGATGGTGGGCACAAAGGACCCCAGTGTTGGTGGCAGCCCTGCCCGCACCACGTCTGTCGTTCCTATAGAGCAATCCACCATCTTCCCCATCATGGGCCGCATACGTGACGCCTACGTTGCCCCTCGAACCCTCAAAGCTGCCACCCAATCGACAATAGAGGTCGCCCTGAGGCCGCAGCAGGCCGTTCCGCAGCTCGGATCCATTCGATTGACGTTTCCAGAGGGCTATGACATGGTCACGGCAAGCGGCTGTCCGCCTGGGGAGACGGAAATGCTGGACCACTCGGAGGTGACTGCGGCCAGCTTTGATGGGGCTGTGTGTGAGGCGAGGTCGAGCGCTGGGTCGATGAACCCTGGCAAGAATGAGCTCACCATCCAGCTGCTGCAGACCTTTCTGCCACAAGGTGAGTGTGAGGTGGATCGAAATGCCCGCACATTGGTTGGTACACATCTGCTTGTTTCAGACAAGGTGGTATCCTTTGTGTTGCCGTTCATGTCTCCTTTGTTCCCCGGGCCGCCACTGGCATCGTTCGTGGCCTCGGTGGGCACTCTCGACAGCAATGGCGATTTGCTGGACTCCATTCCGTTGGTGACTTCTTTCAACACCAATGAGGACCCGGTCGCCTACACCGCCGCTGACGTGGCCTATGTGCTGCCTCCCTTTCTCGACGACTTTGCCTTCCTGGACGTGTCGATCGCCCCCGATGATTTATTGCCGTACAACGTGACTTCCAGCGAGTCCAACGTCACGGTCATTTTCGGCGTCAAGAGCCCCATCAATGCAGTAAGTGGTGAGCAGACTCAGACACGCAAGAGACAGTGATCCCACCCATCATCCCCACATGCCCGTCTCCTCTGTCTGTTCTGTGGCCTCTGCTCAGGTCGGCAGCACTGTTGAGCTATGGGCGCCATACGGCTACGAATTGTCACCCACAGCCGACCTTGATGTGATGCCCACGAGCAGCGGGGCCTCACAGACACACCCGAGCCCTCTGGTGGTCAACACCGGCACCACCACACTGGGCGGGTCGCTGAGCAACGTCTTGCGGCTGACGTTGACGGGCGTCCTGGCCGCCTATGGCACGTGTGTGTTTCGACATTCGGTGAAGGTGCCTGACGTCGAGCCGGGGCGGAGCGAGGACCAGCCAAATACGTCGGGGTGGATGCTGGTCATCTACTCTGATGCCACTGAGCCATATCAAAGGTCTGTCTATATGTCTGGATAGCATGCAGTCATTGACACGACGGCAGACACCGTCAACTTGTGAGTTTGTGTGTCTGCAGGCTGGCTGGTGGCGTGGTCTTCCCCCCCTTTGCTGTGCGGCGTCTGTACAACCTGGCCTTGGTGCCGTCGAAGCGGACAGCCTCGGACACGTCTCAAGTCGTGGTCGCCTTCAGCTTCCCAACCACGCTCGTGTCCACTGCCGACGACACGGCAGCCATTCTCATCCACAGCCCGCCCGGATTCACATTGCCGCTCATCCGTGACGGTGAGATATCTAAGAAAGATGCCGGGACTTGTATTCTCATTTCCTCTCTCTCTCTCTCTCTCTCTGTGTGTGTGTGTGTGTGTGTGTGTCAGCGAATGGGGTTGTGGTTGAGCATTGTTCAGTGTACCTGACGCTATCGACCGATTATGTGTCGATTGTTGGCCAGACCACCCCCTTGCCCAGCGACGTCGTAATTGAGTGTGCCACTGTCACCGTCGATGGCCAAACGCTATGCGCCCTCAAGTTCACAGTCAGAACCAATAAAGCCGGACGGAGGAAGCTGAGCTTCAGTCATGGAATGGCTGGCTGGTGTGTTTTGGGGTGTCTGTTGATCGCAGTTGGCGTCGACGCCCATGTTCTCCGGCCGCACGGGTGTCAATTTGCGTGTTGTCAACCCGGCCACCACGCCTACCCCCAGCAAAACAAACATGTATACCACAAGAAGGCAGAGACAGGATACACACATGGCCATGTGTGTCTCTTGCTCAGGTGGACCATATCATCCTACAGCAAATTCGTTGCCGACTCCATATCGCCCTTCATAGCCGATGGGAGCAGCTCGGTAGTGGCCGACTACCACCAGAGCATCGACTCATACGCAATCCTGGCCCCTCTGACACGGACGCACATCGTGACGGCCCCGGACATCGACCCAAACCCTGCCGTCTCGCTCTTCGACAACAGGCCAGGGTACCCTGCCAGGGTGGTCATTGCATTCGACACCCTCAACACAATTGCAGCTGGTGAGAGAGGAAGGCAGGAATGTAATGTGCCTTTGCTATCTGTGTGCACATGGTTGTGTTGTGTGCGGGGATGTATGGGTACAGGTGATGTGTTTGTGTTGACCGCCCCCTCTAGCTTCGTCTTCCCGGCCGACTGCAGCGGCGCCGTGTCTTTGCTGTATCCCCTCGGCAATGAGGCCACTCCTGTGCCGGCCAAGTACACACCACTGCCGCAGGTATTCCAACAAGCAAACAGCGACACGCGAATATGCTCCAGATGAGCGGTCTTATGTGTGTATGTTTGTGTGCAGCCTCAGTCGATTGCCTGGTGCCAGGGTGGTGTGCGTCAGCTGTCGCTCGTGTTCACGCACCCAGTACCGGAGGCACCGTCCAACCAGACGTACATCATCGGATTCAGCCTCACCAACCCCACATCACCACCTGTATGCAGACATGAGTCACGCGAATACTTGCACCGAACACCTGCACGCCCGTCTCTCTGCGCGTGTGTCCGTGTGTGTGGACAGGTGTCCTATGAGTGGAGTGTGTCATTTGGCGGTGCGGAGGCCAACGGCATTCAGGGGTACACCCTAGCGGCCATTACTGACATCCACATCGACCCCCTCACCCAGAACCCCGGCGAAACAAACAAAATCACCGTACGTCACCCAGCCACCAGAGGAATCCCTTGCCTGCAATTGCTCTGGGTATGTCTTGGCCTTTCTACATCTATCAGTTTCGGTTCACAACATCGGCGTTTTTGGTCGGGACGGCATTTCTACGGGTCAAGACCCCTAAAGCTTCCGAGTTCGCATTCTTCACGTAAGTGAAGTGGCTTTTCTGGCCACTTCATTTAATCGACGGCAAGGATATGTGTGTGTGTGTTGTTTATTGCTCCAGTGGGTGCCAGGGCTTTACCGGCGCGTATGAGGTGCCCGATGCGGCCCCTGCAGACCTCGACTATGGCCTGGGTGAAGAGTATGAGGTCGATGGAGCCACCTGCCAGCTGGTGCGTACAGCAGCTACCGGCTCGGCCGCATATATATTGTGTCCGTATTTCTGTGTGTCTCGGTGTGGTGTCCCAGGAGGATCCTTTCAGGTTCGATGCTGTCCAGTTCTTCTTCACACGCCAGGAGCTCCTTCCCGGCACATACCAGCTCTCCATTGATGTTCGTCAGCGACACCTCTACTCACACACACACACACACACACAGCCCTCCTTGACCTTGCTGGCTGTCAATCATTGTGTCATCAGGTGATGAACCCCAGCGCGTTGAGCCAGACGGTGACGACCAGCTCGGGCATATCGGAATACGACGATGGCGACTGGCAGCTGGAGACATACTCCAACTACGTCGACCGTGTCGACCCACAAGTCCTCCTCGAGGCCGGGAGAAAAGTACAAAAACATAAAGCTTCACGTAGCCGTTTTTGTTGTCGTCTTTTGCTTATCAGAAATCCTTTCCCATCGTGCCGAGCATCCCGTCTCTGGGCATTAATCTGACCTACTCCGGCCTCAACGAGACAGATGTGTCCCCCGACGCGCCGGATGCCTTCACCCACTGGCGCAACAGATCGGCCTACACCCACCACGGGGGCGACGTGGAGCTGCTCTCAGTGGCTTTCACACTCTCACAGCCGGCCATGGGGGGCGACGTCATCGTCTTCGACTTCCCATCCGAGTACAACCTGACATTGCGGGAGCTGCCGGTGGCGAATGACAGCGGGAGCCGGAGAGAGCTGCTGGTCACTGATGAGTCGATATATGGAAGCTGCTGGAACTTCACCATCACGCCGCCGGTTTCCGACCTCGCCATCCTTTGCCAGGTGACCAACTGCACCAAGGGCAAGTCTGTGGGCGGGTGGGTGGATTCCCCTGTCATGTGGCCCGTGCAGGGCAGCGAATTGATCATGTCGACTTACAAGAGCATCATCGGTTTCAGCTCCTACATCCCCGAGTGGCGGCCGGTCAGCAACATGAATGGACCGATTCGAGCATTCGTCTGCTGTATTCCACACACACTCTGTGAATGGCTGCAGGTGACCGTCACGCTGCACGTGGTGCTGCCCAACGTCAAGCCGTCGGTGACGAGTCTGCTGGTGTTGCACCACCGGCCGAGGCGAGACATCACCTCGCTGCACGAGTACTATGACGCGCGAGAGGCAGACCCCAGCGGCAGCGTTAGCCTCATGCAATCCAACAGAGTGGGGCTGTGGAAAGTCATACCAAGGTCTGTCAGCCGTGGCGCATCCATGACACTCGCAGGGGCCGTATGTGTGTATGTGTGTCTGTTGTATCTGCTTCAGGCTTGTGGATGTTGAGATCAACCAGTACGAGCCCCCGAAGGTGGCCATCAACCGAGTCACTGCCGTGGAGCTTTCATTCGTGGCCGTCACTCCAAATGCACAAATCATCAACATCACCACCGATATGGTCAGCATACCACCCGAGCCAGACAATGCGCAATTCACAAAAAGCCTTCCCTCTCACTGTTTGTTTTTCTTCCTTGGTCTCTCAGCTGTTTGACTGTTCTGATTGTGTGATTGATGGCGGCCCGGCGGAGGGCGGCACGTGCATCGGCGGCCTGGGGTGGGCGACACTCTACCTGCCTCAACCGCTGTACACGGGTGGGGTCCGGAATGTCATCAACTTCCGGCGCTTCACCAACCCTCCCACACGAGGCACGCCCAATTTCGCCATCTCGACATTTGCAAACGTCTCTGGTCGGTCAGGGATAGCACCGCTGGCGTAGGAAGGCCTCAAGGAGGGCTCTGTTGTGCAGGGACGGCAGTGTTGCTGGACGAGAGTGCGTTGATTGAGGGCTACGCTGTGACGGATTACATCACCATCGCTGACGCCGTTGACTGCGGGCCGCTGCAGCTCAATGACTCGGACATCGCACCCACGTGCACCGCCACACGGCCATTCTTCGAGGTACACAGAGAGAGACACACAGACGGACAGACAGTAGAGGGAGGCACAGTCAAGTCAAGACCTCTCTTCTGCTCTGCTGCTGTCCAGGCGCGTGACAATGTGGTGCGTCTGGAGGTGCTGAACCTGACAGCCGACATCCCCGCCGACTCGACACTCAAGATCGCGCCGCCGTCTGGTCGGGCCACCCACCCGCCACCCAGACACACAGGAGTCTCCCTGCATTGGATCAACTCTTTTATTCATCAGGTTACAACTTTTGGGACGAGACTGCCTTCCTCCCCGGCAGTGGCTTCCCCAATGTGACCGATGCTGACAGCGACGGGCTCAATGTGACCTTACTCAACAACGGGACGGGCCACGCCAGCCTGGAGGTCATCGTGCCCGACGTCATATCGGTATGTCAGTCCGTCAGCCGACGCACAGAGGGGGAGGAGACACAGGTGTATCCATTCAATCAGCCATTCTGTCTGCAGGCTGGGGAGAACTTCACCTTCCATGTGCGTGTGATGAACCCGACATTGACCCCCGAGCTCAACAAGTGGAAAATCGCCGTCGACACGGCTGACGGGTGAGTACGTGAGGGAGTGACCGGCTCAGAGGGACATCAAAGGTAAATGATGGATCGTGCCGCATGTCGTCAGCGAGGCGTTGTACAACAACGACGGCGACTGGGAGGGTCCCCAGCTGCAGGGGTCGGTGACCAAGTTCGAGCTCTTCAGCCTCAAAAGCAACTACCCCGAAGACGACAACGTCATACAGGTCAACTTTACTCTCGCCAGCCCCCTAGAGAGACGAGGACTGCAAATCAGAATCAAGTGTGTAAGCTACACACACCAATGCATTGATTGCATGACTCTAAACACTTCAACCAACTACCTGTCCTTTTGTCCGTGTCAGGGCTCCTCTGGGCTATGAGTTTTCGACCCTGGATTGTTTTGCCTACGAGAACCACCTCGTGGGCATCACTGTAATGACCCCAACCCTGGCAGCCATCCTCATGGTCTCCAGGGGTCGGGTCCCAGCCGCAGCATCGGGCTTCCCCACACCCATCATCATTGCACCAGACGAGCCCTGCTGTGTGTGGGAGTACCCCATACTGTCGCCCCTGCCTGACCCGGGGCTGCCGGACGGAGACCCCAGTGGAGGGCCGTGGGCGCAGAGCTGTGCCGCGCCTTTGCAGTCCCTGAACACTGCTGTCATCAAGGTGTCCCCTTCGAATCTTTTGCAGTGTCTTTATGGATTGATTGATGTGTCGCAGGTTGCGTACCCATTGAAGGCGTTCGTCGAGTACAGTGTGTTGCTTCGCGTCAAGAATGCGGCTAATTATGATCCGGATGGGGAGTTCACCTTCTTCAGCCACAAGGACGATGATCAAACCAACTTTGTACACAAGACGTACGAACCTGCCACAGCCCCCAATCCACACATTTGGTGTGTGCATCTGTATTATTCTGGTCGCATTGTGTTGTTTGTGTCTCGTGGCAGGACTGCCTCTGCGTTTGAGTTGATTGCGCTGCCCGTCCACTTGGCCGTCTCCGACAGAATGTTCGGCGTAAGTGGAAGAAGATTGACTGGCTGCGGTGTGCCGAGCAGCTCACATGTCCCCCCATCGGTCCTCGTGCATGTCTCCCTTCCTCCCTCCTTGCCTCAGCCTGACGATTCGAAAGCTTTCATCTCTTTTTTTAGCCCCTTCAGCGTGCCCCCATCAGGCAAGCACCGATCTCTGGACACAACACATGGATGCAATCCTTCCTGTCGGTCGGTTGCTCGGATGGGTGCATGCAGGGACCATTGTGGTCGAGTCGCCTCTGCAGTTCGGGATCTTCTGTTCCAACGACATCTTTGAGCGGGGCAACCTCCCACCAGCCACGGCATGCCGCGGAGCCAACAAGATCACCATCATCACGCTATCGGGAAGCGACACACTCACGGTAGGCCGCGAGCGAGACATGGGGGGCTGGTGGGTGACTGTCCTGAATGTCTCTTCATCCATCCCGTATAACAGGCGTACAAGCCTTACCAGTTCGCCATTCGTGTGTACCCGTTGTCTTTTGAGGACTTCGAGATGTATGGCCTCAACCAACGCGACAACTACTGGAGCGTCAAACTCAGAGACCAGAAAGACGACCTCATACACGCCACCAATGTACTGCAACAGAGAGAGACGCAGACACCGACAATGAATGCATCGTTCGTGGCTGGTCCTTTAGGATATCGGCGGCTACACGCCGACTGAGCGTGGCGTGACGTTGTTTGAGGTGACGCCCAGCAGGCGTGCAGCTGACGTGATCCACCACCTCACAGTGACCTTCAGGACGCACTCCGTTCTCACCGCCAACGTGCTGCACCACTTCGTACTCAACGTAGGCAACCCAACCACCCAAGCAAACAAGAACAAGACAAGACAATGTCCCTCCTGTGCCGTTGTGCCATGCCGACCTACAGGCGCCCCCCGGGTTCACCTTCCCGTGCGCCAACAGGACGCACGCCATCAACAGGACCGACCCCTTCGACGTCAACCGCAACCTCGGCATCGCCATCGACGCCCTTCCCGTCCAAATGGCTCGTGTCCACTCGTTCCATGACGTCCAGCCCCACCTGTACGACCCTGACCTCAATGTCACGCTGCAGCCTGAGTGGGAGGAACACGGCCTGCCCATCCTCAACGACCCCATTATGTGTCACGAGACCTCGCTTTCTGTGTATTTCGGGTTTGGTGAGCTGATCAACGAGCAGCGGTACTGCTTCAGGGTGCAGGTCAAGAACCCGAGTCTGTATGTGCCGAATGCCACACATCCCGAGCCGTTTCCCTCCTGGTCGGTGTGGCATCTGGCTTTCTACCGCAACGACATCATGACTGAGGAGGGATGGGCCCTGGGCTTCTTCATCGACCCAAGTGAAGGTCGACACACGTGTCTCTGTGCGTGCATGCGTGTGTGTCTCATGTGTGTGTGTTGGTGTGTTGTGTGTGCAGATCCTCTGGCTGACGCATTTATGGCTGAGGGGAGCCGCCTTGCTGATGTCTCTTTCTTGCTCTATGCTGTACTGATTTTCGTTGCTTCCTCCCTTGCTGCGGGCTTCTTCTGACTCCGATTGTTGGTGGTTTTTCGCTCTTGGCGCTAGTAAGGCATAGGGACGTTTCTCTCTCTTCGCTGGCCACCAAATCCTCCTCGCTTTGACACCATGGAAGCGCTCTCTTGTCTGTGCTATGGATTGATAGCATCCATCCATCCATCCCCTGCTTCTTCGTCTGTCCGTGGACAGATTGCTGAGCTGAGCTGCGTGAGCGTGTGTGCGTCATAGGCAGATAGGTGAGGTGCGACTGCTCTTTTGCTCTTTGTCAATCGACCGTGTCAAACAACGTCTGTTGACGTCGATACGATGCATAGTATACACGCGCCAGTCAGTCTGTCCCATCATCCGTCCGTCATCTGGTCTGCAGGCATGCAAGAAATCCATCACTCGAGCGGTAACAAATCAGGCAGGAACCAAAGAAAGGGAAAGACCAGTGGGCACTGCATGGGATGGCATCATGTCCAGAAAGGCAGACAGCAAGTTAGCCAAAAAGACGCATGGCGCACAGGATCAAGCGATAAATATGTACACGCAACCTCACAAGAGCGATAGTTCCCTCCCCTCCCCCCATTGCCCCCCACCCGTCATTCAGTCCCTCAGAGCAGACCAGTGCTTCCACGCGAAATCCTGCAGCAGCTCGCCGCACTTCTGCAGATTGGGCTCGAACAGCATCGACGGCTGAGCAGACCCACCCTCATCAATGTCATCCACCGCTGGACGCCGCCTGCGTCGCTTCCTGTCCTGCCTGCCCCAACGCTCCACGGCCTTCTGCACGTCCCGCTCGGTGTCAGCCGTGCTGTAAAAGCTCCCCGAAGGCGACAGCCCCACAGATGGGGACGGGCCCGACTCACGCTCTCCAGAGGATGGCACAGCAGCACCGGGGAAGGGGTGTGGCGGGAAGGCCGTGTCCCTCACACGCTCGAAGAACGACCGGAGCCACACGACCACACGCAGGCCCATCAGCAGCCGGTGCATCTTGGCCACGATCCTGGCGAGCCGGGCGCCCCAGAAAGGTCGGTAGGTGATCACATAGAGGTACACCGACGTCAGGGCGCAGCCAAGTGGCAGCAGTGGCACCCGCTTCATGAGCTTGCGCATGCTCCGGAGGTGCAGCAGGCCCGTGAGCGTGGTGGCCAAGATCGAGCCCAGCAGCATGTGCTCCTTGACCCTCACCACCAGGTAGTTCATGCCTGGGTCACGCACCAGCCGACCCGCCAGCAGCCGGAACCCGAGGGCCCACGGGTCGGGCCTTTGGCCATAGAAGCCTGCACCCCTCACTGCTGCCTTGTCCTCGGGCCGTCTGGCGAGAGCAGAATAATCGGCCGCTGCTGATGCTGCTGACGCGGCAGGGCCGGCTTCAGTGCTCTGCTGTTGGTGCTCACGCTCGTGGTCGCCAGATGTTGTGCGTACGTGCGGTGGCCTCTTGGTCTGTTTCCTCTCCTCTGGGATAGCGATGGCCCCCGTGTCCGAGCTGATGGGCGGGCTCCCATCGGACTCGCTGAGCTCCTCCATCTCTTTCATGGCCTCCTTGACCACCACCATCTCCGACCCCTCTCCGCCGGTGCCGGCCCTGTCACGCAGACCCTCCGGCCTCCTGACGGTCTTGTGCTTCTCGCCATGAGTCTCTGCCTTCTCTTGCTCGAATGCCGCTCTAAGCTCCCGTCTCTCCTCGTTGACGCGGGGGGCTCGTATTGCTAGAGCCGCGGGCGCAGCAGCCGGGGGGGCCGACGGCGGTGGCGCGAGAGCTGGCAATGGCAAGGGGGATGGGGGAGGCGTCATGTGGTGCGGCCCCGCGTGTGTGTTGGGGTCGTAGATGCGCTGCACCAACTGGGGCAGCAGGTGTACGAGGCCTCGCGTGGCGAGCAGCCGTAGGAAGAGGGGGTCGCTGCCCTCGAGGACGGCAGTGAGCTCGTGCTCCGTGGGGTGCAGGAAGACGATTATCCAAAAACGCAGAACGTAGAAGGGCAAAGCGCCGTTCTGCACACATCGCATCACATCACACGACAGGAAACGACAACCAGCAAACATATCAGACAGACCATCACCATAACGCCACGCTGTCTGTCTTCGTGTCAGTCAGTCAGTCTGTCTGTCTTTGTTACCTACCTGCAGTAGAGGTGCGACGATGTCCATGACGCTGCACCTCATCATGAGCTCGTCCATCCAGGTTGGCACCATCTCCCTCACCCCGTGGGCACTCACCCACATCCCGCCCCTCACCAGCAGCACCGCACACCCAACAGCCACCATCCCGCCTATCACTGCCACGCGCACCGGCAGCACCAGCGTCACCCAGAGAGCCAGGCCGAGAAATAGACAAATGAAGCCGAACCCAACCAGAGGGTCATGGTGAGCCCAATCGATGCCGTGACACACCAGCGGGGGAACATACTGGGAGGCCAGCAACACGAGGGCGTGGGTTTCGAGGCAAACGGCCACGAACAGGGACTGCAGGTAGCCGGCGAGCCGCAAGACAAGCGAGGAGAAGCGGTTTGAAGGAGGGTATCGGTTGGCAGCACAACAGGCAGCTGCCGGGGACGTCATGATTATGACGTGAGAGTCCTTTCCCTTTTGCTGTCCCTTCCTATCTTTTTGAGCTCGCAATTTTCTGCGAGCTTGGGAAATCAGGAGCAATCAGGAGCCTGTTTGGAGCCTGGATGTTCTCACAGCCTACCCAAGCTGCTTTCGGTCCAAGAACCAGTGGATGTAGCAGTTGATGAATCGATAAGAGTGAGTCTGTGTTGCGAGGCCAGGCCTCCTCGCCTCCTCGGCACTTGTGGGGCAGCTGGTGCATGCTCCTCTGCCACACGAGTCGGTCCATCAGCCCAAGACCCTGCTGTCCACTGCCCTCAGCCAATCTGATGATGAAACGGTATCCGCAACCACACAACGGCTTCTACGCCAACCCCCTTGGCATGATGCCCCACATGGGCATGGGCGAGCCGCCATCGCAGCAGCAGTACGCACCCCCACCTCCCCTCATCCCTCCCCCCACCCTGTCATCCGCCACACGACTGACCCCGCCCCCCATCCCCGCCCCTTCGGTGCCCAACAACCTGACGTACATCATCTGGCCGCATGCCCTGGAAATCGCGCGCGAGGTGCTCTTGGATGAGGACACTGTCGGGCTCACCTACTGGCTGGTCGACGCGGTGACCGCGGATGGCGCGGCTGCGAGTGAGATATACCCCGTGCTGGGCCACGACGCTTTGCTCAAGGCGCAGCTGGGCGAGTGCATGGCCAAGTTCCTCGAGAGACGCTGCGAGGGCATGAACAGACTGCTTGGAGAGGGCGCGCTCGACACACAGGTGGGCGAGCTGGGGATGAAGGGAAAAGCATAGCATGAGTCTTTCTTCTTTTTGCATCCATCTGTCCGTCTGTCTGTCTGTCTGTCGATCTGATCTGTCAGGCGACTGATGACGCGCGCAACAATTTGGTGCCGTCGGTGCACGCGCATCCGCACCGGCAGCGCGAGATCGTCCAGGAGTTCATCTACCACTTCGTGGCTTCCTTCACCAGCCACGACCGGCACCTCGCATCCTTCGTGGCGGCCCTACTGCCCAAGACACACGACCTCTACCCCCTCGCAGACTCACCCAAGCTCCTCACCGCCACAGTCGTCGACCGCCTGGCCGAGCTCAAGGCAGCAGCGGCCCAGGTGGCCCTGCACTACCTGCAGAGCCAGTCGGTCATGCCCAACACCGAGGCACACCGCATGCGCCACCTGGGCTTCTTCAACCACTTCTCGGTGCAGGAGGGCGGCTCGGTCAACGTCCATGTGCGGCCCGACGAGCCGGGCTTCGCGCAGTCGGACTTCCGCATCCGGCTGGTCAACGACCACGCCTCGCTGGTGCTGTTCCTGGTGCGGCTGGAGCAGTACATCGGCTCCCACCTGCTGCACATGCCCTCCTCCGTCCCCCCCACATGCCTCCCCACCGCCTCCGCCAGCCCCACCCCCCTGAGCATGAGCCAGAGTGCAGCCCGAGGCCAGGGGGGAGGACAGCAGCAGGGCCCTGGCGAGACCACCCCGTTCCCCCTGCCGCGGCCGCGCATCCAGGAGCACCCTGTGATAGCGTGTGATTTGGAGGGCGTCAAGCTGAGTCGGTACGGGCAGCTTTGCCTGGCGCAGTTCTGCTACGCGGGCGACCCGCGGACCACGTGGGTGGTGGATGTGTATAGCATGGGCCCAAGGGTCTTTGACGTGTCGTCGCCAAACGGCACATCGCTCAAGAGCATTCTCGCTGACCCGGCCGTCCTCAAAGTCTGGTTCGACCCGAGGTACGTGTGCAGCCAGGGCAGGGCAGGGCAGGCACAGAGAGAGAGAAGCATGTTTGTTCTTCCACTATGGCCTGTGAATGTGTGTGCTGTGTGTTTGTTGGTTCAGAAATGACGTGGATGCGTTGTTCCACCAGTTCCAAGTGCGCGTGAGGTCTGTCTTCTGCCTCCAGCTGGTCCGTCCGTCAGGCACACACACACACACGAAAGGATGGAACAAACCGTGACACATCATCGCTGCATGTGTGTGTGTGTGAATGTATTGTGCAGGCTGAGGTAGCCTTTCGACGCAGTCAGAACGTGCCCGTCAAGTACGTCAAAGGCCTCTTCAAAATGCTCAACTCATCAGACGCACTCTCACCCGCCGAAAAGGTCAGGGAACGCCTTGCCATGCCCCCCCCACACACACAGGCCCACATGGCGGAAATTGTTTGTGATGTGATGTGTTGTGGTGAAGGCGTTTGCGCACAAGATCAACGAGATGGGTAAGAATCTGTTTGAGCCGGACAACGGAGGGCGGTACGAGGTGTTCCAGGAGCGGCCCCTCAACCTCGTCATTCTCGTCTACGCCGCACACGACGTCCACTTCATGCTCACACTCTACAAACGAGCGGTGAGGGAGACAGACGAGCCCACCAACACACAACACACAGATGAGCGCCTGCCTCTCTCTCTGTGTGTGTATGTGTGTGTGAGGGTGCAGGCAGAGCAGCTGGGCCCGTATTGGCTGCAGCGCATCTTGGAGCACTCGGCTGTGCGGGCCGACTGGTGCGATAAACCCGAGTACGAGGTGCCCTCATCGGAGGCACCTGACATGTGATGAAGATCGAACCACTCACGCAGTGCCACACGCGCAGCCAGGTCGTAGGGGGGCTTTTATCCGCCTGCCATACTGCAAAGGGCGGCCAGTGGGATAAGTGAGGGCAAACAGACAGACAGACAGACAGACGGGGGGATGTGCATAAGGGGGGTGGGGGACGAAGGGGTCGGTTGGTTGGGCAAATGACCCACTTGTGCGTGTCTGTGCGTGTGCGTGAGATGGTCAGATTATGACGTACCTATGTATCGCATTATCTTGATTTCCATGGAGCCATGCCATCCATGTATGTGCGTGCATATGTGCATGTCGCGTCGCACGGACGTCCGTCCACATGACAACATGTGAGTGAGTGTTTCACACAATACACGCACTTTACAATGCACTCGATCGTGCGGTGTTCGTTCCTGTTGGTCTGTGCACGTGATTGACGTACGTGTGGATGATGATTGAACGGATGAATGATGAGCATGAGTCGAAGTGGGCTTGCTCGACACGCACACACATGCAGCGGCGATAAAGGCCGCCGACGGAAGTGTCCGAGGGATCACGCATGTGCATCAAAATGTGGCCTACGTAAGCTACCTATACACATACTCTCACCACATCCCCATACTGCACCACACACCCTGTCCATCTAGGATTCTAAGACATGGGCTACATGTGGTCCAGCAGCACCACGAGCCCCCTCATTGCCGACGCATAAAAGTGCCACACAGAGTGCCAGACGACATACTCGCCGAACGTGTGGACGCCCCACGACATCTGCTTGCACAGAAACGACCCCACCACGCCGCAGCAAGCGACACAAAACGGTCGGTAGCCAGCCATCAGGAACCACGGCAGCCTCAAGAATTGGAACAGGAAGTTGGCCGCCCCCACCCAGCGATCCAGCAGATGCAGCGCCCGCTTCCACCGCTGCTTCCGCTGCCCAGTGATGAAATAGTCGGACACCAGGGAGAGCGCTGCCGTGACGACCCATAGGACGCTCTCGGGCCGGTCGACGGACCACAGCGTGTAAGCGGGGAAGAGGAAGGCCAGGCACGACAGGCCGACGATGACGGAGCGGGACTGGCCGAACTTGTACGTGTCGGGCAGATCCCAGAAGTTCTCCCTAAGGGAGGAAGTCACACACGCACCGCATACAAGACAATTCTGGAGTGCACGGCTGTCGTCATATTATGATGATTGTTCCCTGCCTTACGTGATGAATTTGGCGAGTTCTCGCCGCTTCTTCCTTATCTTGGAATCGTAGTCTTCAGCCACGTGCTTGTCAGTCACTCCTGCAGCCCTCTGGCGGGTGGCGCCGCCTTTCCGCTGGCTCCCCGCAGACACAGCGAAGCTCTCCATGGTCGTGTGGAATGTGGGCTCGTCCCGCACTGTCGATGCTACCGGTGGATGGTTGGTGCGGGCGAGGCGAAAAGGGGCGGTGGGGACGGCCGAAGCTGCTTGTGAGGGCGCAGATCATAACATAGAGGCGTCAGTAGGGATGCTCACGAGTGGAGGAGCGCACCGCGACCACGTCCGCCACCCACACTGCAATTGCCACACTGCTGGCACCTGAAACACAGTCAGGGCCTCCTTGCAAATTTATGAATCATGCTGACTGTCCCGTTCATGGTGTGGCACCGCCAGGGATGCTAGACACCCTCTCCAATCCCCTCCGCGCCTGCTTAGCTCGCAACGGGTGTTAAGGAAATATGTGTTGCTGCATCTGCCCTCTGCGTGCTGCGTGTTGCGTGTCCGGGTTGCATGTTAGGGGGCGTGTTTTCATGTTGGACAGACCAACAGGGGACTTGGCCGCCAGGCCGCCTCGGGTGCTCCCTGAAATCGCTGCTGCTGGTGTTAAGGAAATGGTGAATGTGGCGGCCCGCAGATGGATAACCACAGCTTAGCTCATTCGGTTGGTCCGTAACAACGCCTTTTGGCGCAGAGCAACCTGTTCAGCAGCAATTGTTCAGCAGATCTTGAAGAGATGACCACCCTGCCGTCTGATGATTCGGCAGCTCAAGTGGACGCCCTTCTCGCGTCGACGGACAGCAGGACGGCGTTCGAGCAGCGCCTCGATGCCCTCGCTGCCACTAACGCA
Source organism: Vitrella brassicaformis (assembly GCA_001179505.1). Taxonomy (NCBI): domain Eukaryota; family Vitrellaceae; genus Vitrella; species Vitrella brassicaformis. The sequence continues at coordinate 175,024 of CDMY01000770.1, read as the reverse complement.
GCCGGCAATGACACCACCAATATGGCCATTCTCCTGCGCATCCGTGCCCGGTGCAGCAGCCCCGCCCCTCTAGCGCGTCTCGTGTGGACCTGCGTCATGGATGCCGCGGCCCCGCCCCACCGCAGGGACATGGCACTGATCATCGCAGCATCTCTGGGGAGCGGCGGCACCCAGCCTGCCGTTCGGGATGCCTTCATCAAAGCACTCATCGCCCGCGAGGGGTCGCCGCAGAGGCTGCTGACGGCTGCGGTCGGCCTCATAAGGGCGCCTGGTCATCTCAATGTGCAAGATCCTCCAGTACGGCAGGGCGCTCATGTGCAAGATCCTCCAGTACGGCAGGGCGGTCGACAGGACGCAGGACTTCCACGGGCATCTGGTGGCCAACCACATGGACTTCCTGCACATGGTCGACGACATGGCTGCACACAGGTCAGTGCCAATGGGTGGACGGGTGGACGGATGGAAGGATGGACATAGGTCGTTGACTCGACTGGCTGCCCTGCTTCGTGACATGTGCATTGTCAGGGATGCGCCGTGGACTCCCCCGTTTGCTCCGGATGTGGTGATGATGGAGTTCATCGGGGAGCTGCTGGATGGAGCAGAGCCGTCGGCCGCCCTGGTGTCCTTGAGGCTGGCGTCATTCCACAGACTGATGGCCATGCCGCCCAGCGAGTGCTTGCCGACCTTTGAGCTTGTGAAGAAGATGGATGGATTCGTGCGTCAGGTGCTGGTCAAAGGTGAGTCATTCAGTCAGTCCGTTGCTCGAGCGCGTTGTTGATGGCAATGAATCAGTGAATGTATGGTTGTCTGTGCTTGTGTGTGCAGAGCGGCCAAGCGAGGTCGACGCTGCAATTGTGGGCGCACTCCAGAAGCACGTCTTTGTCTATGCAGACCAGTTCGTGGACGTCCTCACGTCCACCAGTGCAACCCCTGCAGACAAGTGGGCGGCGTCTGTCAAGGTGGGAGCCTTCACCAAACTCATCGCTCTGCTGCTAGAGGAATTCCTAGGTATGTGTACCACGCAGGTACATATGCACCAGGCCATCGATCCCTCCCTGTATGGTATGCGTTTGTGTGTGCAGGGGGGTCTTGTGTGTATGTCGTTAAAGTGGGCGACTTCGTCGAGAGAGTGACCCAGCCGGCCGTCTTGGGGGGCATATCGAGTGCCCTCAGCGACGTGGCTCCCACTCTAGATGGCCACACAGCACTGCCGGAGATCAGCATCGCTCTCTCGACGCCATTGCTAGCAAGTAGGTCACCTGACAGGCAGACAGAAAGACAACGAACAGGGCAAGGAAGGGCGATGTTGTCTTGGCTTGCTGTCTGTTTCTTTGGCTGCCTGAGTGCAGGACACACTCAGTCCCTCATCGAGTCGGGGCTGCCCGCGACCTTCGTCAAGCTTGTCAACGACGACAAAGTGATGCGCGGCGTGCAAGGGCTGATGGTTCTTGCTCTTCTCATGCGCCTAATGCAGAGAACAGCAGCAGATGCACCTCAGGTACATCTCTGTGGGCCGAGTGGGTCCCTCTCTGCACGCGTGTGTGTATGCGCCTTGCTCGGCAGGTCGCCGTCCGGGAGCAGTTTGCCCCTGTCGTGTGCAAGTTGCTCTGCATGTCGAGAGGCCATCACGGCACCAATGCAGAGCTCGATAACGTCGAAAAGAGTGTCGTCGACAGCGCGTATTATATCCTGGAATTACTCATCAAGTTAGTGGGTCACTGACACTGACTGACGGCGCAGCGCGACTTCGTCTGTACTCCCGGCATGCAGATATGGGGAAGAGCGGATGAAGAAGAAAGGCCAAGCCCAAAACAACATCGCAGCAGAAATCCTACAAGTAATTATGCACACACAACACGCACCCCAAGACAATCCATACCACCACGTGGGTCATTCTCTCCCTCTCTCTGTGGTCAGCTCGACTCTGTTAAGGCGCTACGTGGAGTAGAACAGCGGAAGGGCAAGAAGGACAAACAACTCAACGTGCCCGAAAAGGTCAGCTAAGACGCACACCGCATCACGTCACGTACACCCCCCCCCATGACTCTCTGTCGTGGCTATCCCGATCATCTCATGAATCGACATGCAGGTGCTCGCACTATTTAATCGCATCGAGAAGGAAGAGGACAAGCGCTATGAGATGGTGTATCAGGAAGCCATTGCCGACATGTCATCATCACCCCAGCAGCAGACACACCCCACTACCACTACCACCACCACCACCAGTACCGCACCACCCGGCAAGAAGAAGCGACCCAACAACAAGAAGAAGGGCAAGGGCGGAGGAGGCGGGCAGGCCAGTGCATCGGCGGCCGCCAGTGCATCGTCATCTAGCGCCGCTGTCGAACACACAGGGTGGCAAAAGAGGGGACGGGGCCCGCTAATCGATATCTGTGTGACATGTCATGGCCGTCTGCCCCTCTGTTGTTCGGTCAGTGCTGAGTTGTCTGATGATGGTGGCGTGCCGGCCGAGGAATGCAACGATGGGTCGGATGGCGACGAGCAGCAGCCATCGGTGTCCGGAGGCGGTCCCTCTAATGATGTCGATCAGGGGTACACACACCACACACACCACTGCTGCCGCGTAGGACACATATATGCGATCTTTCTTCCTTCTTATTCTGCAGGTCTGTGGGTCGTCCGACTGGTGTGTTGTCTCCGTCGACAAAGCAACACTGGTGGGCGTGGGTGGGATGCAAACGGCACTCGCGTCGGGCATGACACTCCGTCATCGTCTGTGTACGGTCCCTTCTGTCAGTCGTCTGCCGTGTTTGACTCCTCCACCGTCCTCCCCTCCCCCTCACCCGACGCTGCCCACACCTCCACCCGCCTCTGACTGCCCCCAGCGGCACGACAAGGACAGCAGGGCCAAGACCGCTTCACAGCCAACCATGTCGCCCGCTGAGCTGGCAGCCCAGGAAGCCGCGGCCAAGCGGACTGAAAGCCAGAAGGAGGGCAAAGGCACAGAGGACCAGACGGCCAACACAGGCAGGGGCAAGAAGACCAAGAGCGGCAAGGGCCGACAGCAGCAGCAGCAGCAGCAGCAGCGGAATGAGGCAAGCCCCTCTGATTCGGTGGTGGAGCCATCGGCGCCCTCCACTGCCGCATCCACCAGGTACAGCCGTGAGCCACCCGAGGATGACTGATGGACGACTCACTGCCTGTCTGCCTGTCTGCCTCATGTGTGTGTATGGTGTGTCCAGTCGGGCGTCGGCTGCGGCTGATGAGGCTGAGGCGGGCCAGCCGGAGCCCTCGTCGTCCAGTGCGATCGCCATGTGAGCAATCAATCCACTTTGCCATTGGCGACTTATTCGCTCTGTCTGTCCTGTGTGTTGGCTTCTCTTTGCAGGTCGAGTGTGGCTGCTGTGCCGTCCGTGTCTGCGTCGCTGGCGGACGGCGATCGGCCTGGCGGCGAGGCAGTCGAGTCGACGGCTGATGGAGGCGACGGCGATTGTGCGGCTAAGGACGGTGAAGCGATGCTGCTCAATTCGGCATTCGCACAACGCGGAAGACACCAGATGAGTCAGGGCAAGAAACAGAAACAGAAGGACAAGAAGAGCAGTACGAGGCCCCACCGCCCACATGTCAGCTGAGCAAGCCTTCCCGGCCCTCGTTCCCACCTGCCGCCAATGAGGATCGTCATCAGGCCGCCAACACAGACATCCGGATGCCCGCCCCCATTCCGCTGTCGAGTGCTGCATTCTCTGCGGGCCGGCTCAAGTCGTCACCAGGCAATGGCGGGATGGTCCCTCATATGCCGAAGCGGCCGTCGATTCCGGGTGACGACTGCAGGACCCCCACCCTCGACGGCCCCTCTGTCAGCTGTGGAGCCCGGGGCACGAGCGGGCAGCTGCACGTAGATCGCCAGCAGCACTGGGGCTTCCCGTCTGCTTCACGTGCCATGAGCGACAGTGACGTGGAGGATGAGTCGCCTCTGCTCCCCCGCAACCAGCGGGGACTGCTGGGCAGCGGATATGGGATGGGAGGGGGCCGGGGGGTCGACGCGAGACAGCGGGAGGAGGTGGAGCGTCGCGAGCACGACAGGAGGCCAAAGGGGTCAGAAACACTGACAGCACTAGATAGAATAAGGCCTACACACGATTTCTGTTGCTGTCTGTGCGCCAGGGGAGGCGACGGTGGGGCCACGAGTGACAAGGTGCAGATCCCGAAGGGCAACAACAGGGTCAAGACCACGGGGTCGAGCAGCCCTAGGTTTGTGCCACCATCGACATCGTAAGCAAAAACCTAGGACGACGCAGATATGCAAACGAGGGGGCGAGGGGAAGCGGCGTTTGTGTTCCCTCTTGCAGAAATGGCTTTCACGACGGTGCCCATCCCAGTGACTTGCCCGACATGTGAGCAAAAGATGTGATCTTGTGCGCCAACCACGGACAGCCCACATGCACGACACCCACGGCTGTCTGCTGCAGGCTTGAGGATCTAATGAACTACATGCCGTCAATTTCGTCGAGCGCCCCGCCGCCGCCCGCATATAGGTGAGCGAGTACACAAACACACAGCGTGCGTGAGGTGAGGCGATGTGATGTGATGTGATGTGATGTTGAGTGTGTAAGTCCCACTGGTATCAACATGAGTGTGTGTTGCTGTGTTGTGTGTGTGTGCAGAACCGACGATGAACGTGAAGCTGAGATGGCCATCGCTGCATCGCTCCAGGAGGCGGTTGACGAGTTGGAGCAGCTTAAGGGGCAGATCGCCACTGCAGAGGAGCAGAAGACCGAGTAGGCGCACGAAAGGACACGGCCATAACACCTGGCCAACAGGTGACATTTGCTTGTCTTGCCCTGTTGTTGCTCGTCAGCTTGGAAGCTTCTCTGCGTCACGTCCAGGAGTTGCTCGGCCAGATGGAGGCACAGGAGGCACAGCTCACAGACGAAAACGGCAGACTGCGCGAGGCCAATCCCATGTACGCAGGCAGACAGGCAGGCAGGCAGGCAGGCAGGCAGGGATCGAGGGAGAAAGGAAGGCATGTGCGCCTACATCCGTGTTTCTATCATTTCTCCATGGCTGCCCTTTGTGTGTGTATCAGTCTGAGTGAGGATGAGCTGGCGCTGAGGGCCACAGCAGACGATGTGCGGCGGCTCCAAGACTCCATCGACAAGCGCGACACCGAGCTGCGCCAGCTCATGACCTCAGACGTGTCGCAGCGGCTGATGGAGCTCGCACAGGCCGCCAGCGGAGGGCAGCCAAACGGGCCTTCCAGCGATGACCGAGCCCCACTTCTCATTCCCCCTCCCGCCATGCCCCCAAGGAGCGACAGGTGGGCGGCAGCAGACAAAGCATGTGGCCCTTGCGTACGTCTGCATGTGTGTGGTGGCATGTCTGCAGCCCTCCGCCATCTGCTGCTGCTGCAGAGCGTGTGTGGCTGGACGAGCTGGACCGTTCCGAGTGCGACATTGCTGAAAAAATCGCCATGGCAAAAAAACACATGGAGGACGTGCACACCGTTATCCATGAGTAAGACGGCACCGAACACACAGATGGAACGCACAAACGTATGTATGTCTCTGTATGCGTGTCTGGTTTGTTTCAGGTTGATCGTGTCGGTTAGCGAGGCCAAGGCCAAGAGGGCTGCATACAGGAGCAGGCTGCAAGGCCTCATTGACGACAACGAAGACCTCAGGCAACGCGACGCAGATCGGTGAGAAGACCTATCAAACTGCCTGCCTACCTGCCTGTGAATCTGCCTTTCTGTCTCCTGTGTGTTCTCCTCAGGCTGACCAAGGAGAAGCTTGACGGCCTCACGTCGATTCCCGCCGTCATGCAGTTCCAGTGGGCGGCCACCAGCGAGTCAGCCCGCCTGAAGCAGCTCAGGGACCAGTGCAACAAGCATCTGATGATGCTGCGAGACGAGTCCTACCAGAACGACGTGGAGGGCCGCCTCGCCGCAGCAAGGGAGGCAAAAGACAGAGAGGCGGCCGAGCAGCTGCGCAGAGAGAAGGAGGCCGCAGCCAAGATGATCGCTGACATGGAGGCACAACTAAAGGAGGAACGGGCCAAACACGCCGAAGACGGCGACAAGGACAAAACCAACCCGAAGTGTGTGGTGTGTTTGGCGGAGCCGAATGACATTGCACTGGTGCCGTGCGGCCACCAGTGCCTCTGCAAGGGTACGTACGGACATAGGCCTATGTGCATGGGGGCCAATCAATCAACAGGGTCGTGTTTGCACACCGTTTGCACATTTGTGGCGTGTGCAGGGTGCTTGGAGCGATTGAGGGCTACGGCCAAGAAGGGCAAGAAGAAGGTGCTGTCAGTGACCTGCCCCGTGTGTCGCGCCGAGGCTACGAGTGTTTTGCACGTGTACAACCAGGGACACCGGGATTAGGCGGGCAGGCAGGCAGCGAGCCCTTCCTTCCTTCATTCCTTCTGTGTTGCGTGCATTGTGATGTTTATCCATGGCGGTGCCTTGCCGGGGCGGATACGACATCGCTGGATGGGGCCATGAGGGGAGGGGGTCAGTGAGGGAGGGAGGGACAGTCTTGTGTGGTGCCGGCTGCATATTGTGAGGATTTAATGGCGTCTCTTCTGCGCAGAGAGTGAGTGAGGCATGTGAGGTCTTTTATGCGTCGGGGAGTGGGTGAGTGAGCTGCGTGTGTGTTTGTATCGCTCCCTGGAAGGATTCAATAGTGTCTTCGGGTCACATGGCTGGCTGGGTGGCTAGAGAGCTTCCACGCATATAATGATTACATTTGTGTGCCTGCGTGTATTTATCGCTTGTGTGACCATATCTATCTGTGTATGCCGACTCGATGTGGGTGCGGTGCGATTGTGGGGGCATTTCTACATTCGTGACTTGCTCGCTTCCACATGGGTGTGAGTGGTACAGACCGTCAATCTCGCGGATGCATCTCAATGCATTTGTGTTCTTTCGCGAGAGGTTTGTTGGATCTTGAACACTGATGCCACGGCACGCACGAAATCACGAAATGCAGCCGTATGAAGTCAAACCCACGCAGTCCATCCATCCATCCATGCGACGCTTGCCGCCTACACACACCTGCTGGCCCTCCCTTCCCTCTGCTATGAGGTGTCCGCCAACTCTGTACAGCTAGGCAGTCATCAAGACATCCACACACACGTACACACACATTCAGGCAGCCATGCACCACACGGATGTCGCCAGCCACCGCCCGCTACTCAACAGCAAGCAACTCCCCCACTCCCCGTCTGCTACGGTCCGTCACGACAGCCGGCCTGCCAAAAAACCGCCAACACACAGCGACATCAGCATGGCCATGCATACAATCAGACCTTCATGTCAGTGCCCTCCTCACCTCGGGCATTGCGAACTGCAGTCATTTTCACATACGTGCCCCCAAAGGATGGGATGATGTGTCTGATTGTGAAGCCATCGATGTTGGTGCCCTCGGGGAGGGAGGCAACATGGAGTGCACACCCAGCGTCACATACTGCAGGCCCCTGATGCGCTGAATGAGCGATGAGAGGCGGGCGTGCACGTAGCTGCCTGCATCCTCCTCGACATCAGCATCATCCGGCACTGAAGGAAGTCACACACACACACAGTACAGCAAGGGATGTTTGCACAAGACGGAAGGACACATTCCCCCCCTCCTTCCCCCTCTCTGCGTACGCGTCATGGTAATCCACTTGATCTTCGGCAATCCGCCGGCCGCCCCCACCAGCTGGTCGACACCGACCCCTCGCATCTCCACCTCCCCCACCTCCCTCTCACTCCCTAGCGCTTCCAAGACGGTCACCGCCTCACCACCCCTCAAAACGCGAATGTCCGCCCTCGTCACCTTGTCAGGCATCTTGTCAGCCAGCAGCCGGCCCGCAGCACCCAATCTGGTGTTGATCTGCAGCGATGTGGCCTTTGGGAATGGCTGGAATGGGAGGTGGGCGATGATGGAGGGGTGGGGCGAGTCGGCGTTGCCGGGCGGATCGAAGCCAAAACCGCTGTCGACCCCCACATAGATGGCGTTGTCGAATGTGAGTGGGTTGGCAATGTCGATGGCGGCCTGGCTGGGGTTGCGGAGGTCGTCAGTGAGGTCGTCCTGGGTGATGGTGTACTTGACCTGTGCGGCGTCGCTTGCCACCTGCTGGATGACGCTCTTGAGCCAGGGCGAGGGGTGGATGGGGAACTCGCTGTGGTAGAAGAGGTTGAGGTCGAAATACGTCCAGCCAGGGGAGCCAGAGGAGGTGAATGTGACGGGGGCGTCCTGTCGGCAGCACTCGGTGGCCAGCCGGTCCAGGGCCAGCAGGACGGGAAAGTGTCGCGGGCGACACTGTAGTAGCGATCAACAACCGACACGTCCAGCCGCTCGAGGGACCGTCGGCAGCCGCGCGCCAGGAGCACAGCCTGAAGGCAGGAACACACAAACGAGAGGTCACGAACCAACTCACAGGCCCTGCTGTGCGTTTCCTTTGTTGTTACCTGAAGCCGCTCGACGCCCAGCTGGTCGGTGCTATCACCACGGATCTTGATGGTGCCGATGGCCTCCAGCTGGGAGAGTGGCCCTCCCTGCTGCCCAGGAGGGGTCTCAGGAATGCCCTCAAACACACCCGCCCACTCGCCCTCGTCAAAGTCGCCGCCGACACACCGCAGCTTGATGGACTGATGAATCGGCTCAGGTTGGCAGCCAACCACCCCTCCTGCTGCACGACCGCGAGTGACGACACTCGCCAGCGGCGGTCGGCCAGTCCCTGATGGTCGGGCATCAAACCGACGATAGTGGTGAGTGCGGGGAGGGCCGGGGGCGGGTCGGCAAGGGGTGGGAGGGGTGGGTGTGTCCTTGTGACAGTCTCCATCTCCTTGCGGGTCAGCCGGACTCCCTCGACGGTGATGGTGTGCAGTGTGCCGCCTTCCATGTTGGCTGCACGCCGCGCAGCGATATGACCCTCCACCATGGCAACGAAGACGTCAAAGACCCAAAGAGGGAAGTCGATGGGGTAGCAGAGGACGACACACGTCAGCTGTGTGAGCAGTGCCGCGAGCTGATTGACGAGGGTCATGGGCACTCGCTGCCACAACGACCGCTCCTCTCTGTCCTCTGCGCTGATGACAAGGCGATGCTGGCGGGGGGCCGCCTGCTGCCACGTCTTTTTGGACACACGGACGAGCAGGTGGAGGGGGAGGAAGGCCATGACGATGCTAAGGAGGCCCGGCTGCACACAAAGACACAGCACATATGACCGGAAGAGAAATCCATCAGTGCACACATGGCCTCAGTCTGTCGGCGGCTTACCGTGTCTGAGATTTGCTGCCGAAGGTTTCTCTCCCTCTCACTCACACCACCACCACCACCAGCGGATGCCGATGAAGCCGCAGCAGCAGATGCTGCCTGTGCGTCGTCATGGCGAGAGCTCTCCACCTGCAAACATGGACGCAACACGCAATCCACCAATGCAATCAGCTGCAAGGCAGACGTGTGCTGCGCCTCACCTGTCTATCGTCCTCCATAGCTATCTGTAGCTCCAGATGCTCTTGGCTGCGATGGGACGTGAAACTCCAAGGCCTTCTCTGAGGCGCTAATACCCACTGGTGCTCACGTTGTTACCAAGTCCCTCCCTGACGCACACATACACAAAACCAGACAGACAGACAGACAGACAGACAGACAGCAGGCACATGAGGGCGGCGCCGACGGGCGAATTCGCCTTCTCGCTGCCTGACGTACCGCAGGATGGATGGACGTCAGCACGATGCTTCTTATTCAGCCATTCATTGAGTATGAGGTTCAGCGGGCACAGTACGGCACCAGCCGCCCCTCGATGCGCACAAGAATCCGATATTCCTCCTTCTTCCCCCACGATCTGCGAGCTTAAGTTGGGGAGAGCCGAGGATCGGACTCATTGCAAATCGGCGAAAGAGCCTCCATATGGACTGCACATTCACACCAGGCCACGGCACGCAGTCAGCGCAGCCGTATGAGCGTACGCCATTCGTATCTGGTTCTCAAGTTCTCTCAACTGCCTGACGGAAACAGCCCAGCGTGGGTAACTGCCCAGCCATCGTTCGTTGTCCATGCCTGCACCCGCCCACACCACTCAGCGACTCAACGCATGCATCAACTTGAAGTCACCGACAGAGTGATGAAGAGTGACGTGAAGAGTGACGTGAATTACATCCTCAGCTGAAGCGGCGTGCAAAGCGCCGAACCGCCAGTTTAATTAAATACACAAAGACACACCTGATAGACTGTCGTACAGCAAAAAAAGAAAACGACCCCACGCCCAGTCGATGGCCGCGCGCACCCCCTCCCCCGCATCGCGATGTGCGTGTGGTGGCATGGAGACATTGAGAGGGTGGAAGCACAAGCTGAAGTGCGTTGGCCGACAGATGCCGTCTGGTGGAAGGAATCGGTTCCATCAATCCCACTTGGTCCGCTCACCACACAGATACACACAACACACAAGGCACCTACACGCCCACTCAAGGACATCCCACGCAATACAATAAACATACGCAGCCCAGCCCCGCAGGGACCACCACTGTGAAAACCCGGCAAACACACGAACACACACACTCATAGCACAGCACAGCGTGGCATGCCACAAGACCATTACTTACAGTCACTCATCAAGACAGACAGACAGACACACATACACACACAGAGAGAGAGAGAGAGAGAGAGAAGGAAAGACATGTACACTACCAAATCGATCGGCGCACCTACAGACGCCAGCCAATGGCAGACAGCCGCCCGCCACAGCACAGCACAGCACAGCACCACAGGACATGTGTGTGTGCGTGTGTACGTGTGTGTCAGCGCAGTTGAGGTCGCTACTTCACTCAGCAACGCTCCAAGGGAACAACACCCACATATCCACATTGCATTGACAGCCACTCACAGCACACACGCACACACACATGTTCGTTTGGCCAGGCAAGATCTCTCACTGCACTGACCATCCGAGCACGGAGAAGCACGACAGACGAGACGACACATAAACGGACGAACACTACCTCTTCGCACAGCCCCGGAAAGCGTGACACACACAGCCCAGCATCACATGGGACTCACATAGGTCACATACACACACGTACACTTACAGACAGAAACAGCACTGTACTCGAGTGCTTCTACAAGAGCCCCCACGTGCAGATGAGCATCGCTAGCACCATCCCGCCCCACCACAAGCTCCCCACAGACACCGCTGCGCTTTCAGACGGATCGGGTGTGCTTATCGTAGGCGGTGCAGTCTTAATCGGCTCGGGTGTTGTTGTCGTAGGGGGTGCGGTTGTCGTTGTCGGCTCCGGGGTTGCTGTTGTTGGGCTCCGGTGTTGATGTCGTAGGGGGTGGAGGGGGGCTTGTACTCGGCTGAGGCGTAGTGGGAAGAGGAGGCAGTATGTCGGCGATTTCCCCGCTCACTTGCAATACTTCGATATCGTCAGCCACAAAAAACTCCGACCCGCCCAGCGGAAGACCGCCATTTCTCTCCGATACATAGTCCTCTGTCGCCCCCTCGTAGCCCTCAGGCAGCCAGTCCCATCTGGTCTTCTGACTGCACTCGCGGATGTCAGCAGCAGGGCGACTGCTGCCGACGTCGGCCAGGAACAACCCCCCAACATACATCCTCGCAGCGGATCTATGTCTTCCCACCCGTACTGTCCCATTCCTCCCCGCCACATCGCACGTGACCCTCCAAGGTATGTCGATCCTGGTCGGCTCCTTGTAGCGTCCCGACAAGGAGAACCAGAACACCTCACACTGGTACTTGCGGCTCTCATACGGGTTGGCGGGCGTCTGGATACCTTCGCTGATGTAGACGCCGAAGACATACTTGTCTTGGCGGATGACAATCGCCAAATCCTTTTCATTCGCCACACGGTCCAGCAGATAGGTATATGTTGTAGCGTTCTCATTCTCAGAGGCCCTGTATGGCACACAGAGACACATACACGACAGCCACTGTCGATCTTTTGATGCACATACGTGTGTGTGTTTGTACGGATACATACCGGTACAGCATGGTGACCGTCGTGTCATTTGATGGCTTCAACAGGCTAAGCAGCCCGCCGTACTCCACGTCAGACAGCGACGAGCCGGCAGGTGGTTGAGCAGGTGGTGCGGGAGGGGCTGGGGTAGTCGGTTGTGGCGGGTACATCTGAAGCACCTCTACCTCATCGGCTCTAAAAGGTAGGCTGCCCCCCAGCAGTGCATCGCCATCTCCGTCCCTTTCGCCCGTATAGCCCTCTGGCACATACTCCCTGGGGGTGTACTGCAGGCCGCGGTCAATCCAGCCATCGAACAAGTCATCCCTCGTCGTCTTCAGGCCCAACCACATGAGCCCACTTACATACAGCTTCCTTTCACACCGATAACAGGTTGTCGCCTCCCTGCCTGCCACCTTCACGATCTGCCACGATCGCAATAGCTTGACCTCGGTCGGCATGTCGGAAGTGCCCCGCCAGTGAGAACCACAAAACCTCACTCTTGTAATAATGGCTCTCCGTCGCGTTGGCGGGCGTCTGGATGCCGTCCTTGATGTAAACGCCGAACACATTCTGACGCGAACGAATGACGATCGCCAAATCCGTCTTGTTCTCCACACTGTCCAGCAGATCGCTATATGTTGTGCCGTTCACAGAGGCCCTACATGCGAGACACGCGCACACACATGCACGACAGATAGCCGCTGTTGGATGCACTTACACACACATCGGTATACCGACCTGTAGAGGGTCGTGAAGTTCGTATCATCTGTTGCCTGCAGCAGGCCACGGAGGCCCTCATACTCTGCTTGGGACAGGCTGGTGCCGACGGGCCGAGTGTCCTGGAGATGACGGACCTAAACACACACACGTACGCGCGTAAGTCAGAGCAGCCGCAGACAGACAGACAGACAGACATCGAGGAAAGGCAGCTGACTGATGTTACGCTGCCTGTGCGTGTGCGAGCGTGTGCGTATCTATGCGGTACAGACAAACATACCTCGTGTGTTGTGCTTGTGGGCGTCAGACAGAGGGCGAGCGTCACGGCCAAGGCCAACAGCATCATGCCACGGAGAACCACCATTTGGGTGAGGGACCGAAGGACACGCCCAGAGCAACCGTGTATGTGTGTGTGGGCGTCTGTGAACAGTGATCCGCGAGAAAAGGACACACTGACAGACAGGAGAGAGAGATCTGGCCGCGAGACTCACTCACGGGACGGCAGGAAGGATGCGCAACCGACAGGCGAAAACAGACAACAGATGGGCGGGTGATTCACGAGATCAGGCAAGCAGATCTCCCTCTTCCACTCCCTCCTGCCTCTCTGAGGCTCTAGGGTCTCTGTTTCCGTTTAACCCTGAGAAAGGGCGCGATCCCGCAACCTCTTGAGTGCAGCCACGGCGCCCGGGACAAATCCTCTGTTACCGCATATGAGTGCTACGAATGTGTGCGGCTGAATTAACAGATCGAATCCCTGTCACCACTCACAAGCGCCTTCACCATGGCGCCTTCACTCTCAGCTGCCCCCCCGAATGTGTTCAACCAAGTTGACGCCCAGTAAGCCTACAGACGAGAATGGACAAAGCGAGCGATGGACAGACGGATGGACGGATGGATGGATCTCTGGCATGCTGTCGTCAGTTAGGGCGCCGGCAGGGCTGTGGACGCCACGTGTGGCAACGGCAAGGACTCTCTCTTCCTCAGCAAGCTGATCCAGGACCTCCCCTCTGACGATGGTGATGCGACTGAGGCCGAGCTGATCTGCATCGACCAGCGAGAAGCTATCGGTGACTGAGAACGCACGAGGCACACATCATCGAAATCGCCGGTTTGCACTGTGCTGTTTTGTTTCTGATTCAACCCGGTCTCTCCTCGCCGAAGAGTTACTGCCACAGCATTTAGAGAGGCGGGTAAGTCGCCATGCCCCTGCAGCCAGGTCTGAGCTCTTGACACGTGTGTGCATGGTATGTTGCCCCTGCTGTCCATTTGTCCGTGCAGGGTCCGCTTCTTCCACGAGTCACGGAGCAAGTGTCGATGTCATAGCGTACAACCTCGGGTCAGCTCCGAGTAGAATGTGTGATTCATGTGTGTGGCATGTGTGGTGTGGCGGCAGGTACCTGCCTGGGGGGCGACAAGAGCGTGACGGCGCCCCACGACACCACCATCCCGATCGACCGAAGCGTCTTCTGTCGTCACAAACAGACAGTTGTGTTGGTCGACGTCTTTTAATCGCATTCAGTCTCTCCGTTGATCTGTCCCCCACTCTCCTTCCATCGCCGTCAAAAACAAGACGAGACAAAGAAAACGAGCAGCACAGCCAGCCAGCCTGCCTTCCACAACGCTCCTCTAAGCAGCACACACTCCGGGACAACAGACCACGGATATAAAATGTAGGCAGCGATTGCCGCTTGCCGCCGACAAGACTTGTCGCTGAGACACAGGAGACACCCCTCCTCTCTCCCTCCCCTCTCTCCCCTCTCTCGCTCCCCTCTCTCCCTACCCTCTCTCCCTACCCTCCCTCCACCCTCCCACCTCTCCTTAGCCTAAGGGGCGTCTGTCTGTGCCCCACCGCCCCTCTTGGCCCGCCACTGTGTTGTCTTCTTCTTCTTGTTATTGTTATTGTTCCTGTTCCTGTTGGGCGCCACGGTCGGCGCCGGGGCGGGCGCCAGGTTGCTAGAGGGCATGAAGGGCGCTGCGGCAGTAGCAGCGGAAGCGGCAGCATGCGATGGCGGCTGGTTGTCGTCATCTGCAGTAAGCACATACAGTGGAGTATAGACAAACAGGATAATTTCATGGACACGTCTTGCCGGCTGACCATGATTGTCGTCGTAGCCGTGGGTCAGGGACGAGCCGCCGCCGCCACCGCCCTGCACACACATTCATCCATCCAAAGCATACGTGAGGCGCGTGAGGCGTGTGTTTCTGTGTGTGTCTGTGTGTGTGTTGGGGGGGGGGCTACCTGCTGGTTGGTGGCCATCCTGCTGGGTCGCGCTGGCGGAGGGGGAAGTATGAAGGGCCATTGTGTGTGTGGGGGCTGGCCGTGGACGGGACCCGGACGCTGCTGCTGCCGTGGGTGTGCCTGGAACATCTGCTGCCGGACGCCGCCAAGAGCACGCGCGAAGGTGCCGCCCGCCACACGGGGAGGGTCCCTGGCTGGACGTGACAAAGCCTGAACACACACACGCACACACACACACACAGAAAGAGAGAGAGAGAGAGAGAGAGAGAAGGGACTCGCACGTTGATGTCGTGGCGACTATTCCCTCCCTCTCGCTCTATCTTTAAGGCTCTGTTTGTGAATGCGCACCGCACCTGTGCGAGGAGGTCGCCATGCTGGTCGTGCTGGTTGTGGTACTTGTGCTGGATCTCCCCGCGCACAGTCCGCAATTCCCTCTCCCTCTCCCTCTCTACATACCCCTGCTCGCCACCCACACCGGGCCGACCCACACCAGCACCAAAGCGCCCGTCCGCCTCCTCCACCCTCTCGCGCACTGCGCACCCGCCGCCGACGCAACTGTCGTAGCTATCTCTATCGCGAGGCCGACGATGCGCGGGGCCACGGTCTTCATGTCGGTCGTCGTAGCTGTCGTCTTGGCGGTCGGGGCGGAGGCGGGTCGGGCGGTTGTGGCGGTCCATGTGGTCACTGTCGAGCTCGTCATCGGTGTGGGCGTGGTGCTGGCGACGGGGCTGGCCGTTGTCATCGGCACGGCCATCTGAGAGAACGAGGCAGCATCAGGTGTGTGCACCTGTGTGTGCGTGTATGTGCGTGTGTGTATGTGCGTGTGTGTGCTGCGCACCGGCTGTGCGTGGGATGCGGTGATGGGGTCCGATGTGATATTGCGTGTCCTGCAGAAACTCACCTGACAACACACAACGGCCACACCACACCGCACCACACCACACCACACAGATACACTCACTCAGGACGGCATCTGCTTCCTCCCTCCCTCTCTGCCTCCCTCCCCTCCCTCGCTCCGCCACTTAACTAACTTACCGAACCAGTCCTGCAACTTTGCCAAGCACTCGATTTGCGCAATTGAAGCCGTCGAGGTGGGGTTGTCTTGGCCGCCAACGATCATTTCGGGCAGCACGTCCAGGATCCCCGACGAGATGCCGGTGAGCATCCGCCCCTCGTAGTGGCCCAAGTCGCGGATGTCCGGGCAGTTCTCTGCCCACTCCCTCACGTCGTTGATCTTGACGCGCCACACCTTGCTGTTGCTCGCCCTGAACGTGAGCATGACGTTCTTGGCAGTCAAATCGCGATGGTACACCTGGAGGGAGCCACACACAGACAGACAGACAGACAGGCAGAGAGACAGACAGACAGACAGATGCTGGTGGGTTGATAGAGGGCCTTGCCCGGGTGGGGGCGGCGAGCTCACTGATGGGGAACCCCCGTTCTTGAGCGTGTCAAGTGCGGGATCCTGGAAGTACGCATGCGATAGCAGCTGGGCTGCCGTCCAACGCTGCCGGGCATAACACAAACACCTACAATCAAAGCGAGACACAGACAGAGCAATTAAGAGGTGCTTTTTCTGTTCCGTACTTCACTTACTTGGACGCGATGGCCTGTTCGTCCATGGACGTTCCAGCCACCCCCTTGCGAATGCTCGTCTTCAGATGCGCCTCACTGTACGGGACCGCCAGCCCGTTCCCTCGCCCCACCCTGCTGTCGATGCCCGGCATGTCTCCCTGGCCCGGCAGACCGATGAAGCCGCCGTATCTCTCGGCCTCCTCCTGCATGTACTGGCTCTTGTTGATCTGCCCCGGGTAGTCGTCGGGCACTTCAAAGAGGGGTTTCCTCGGGTGGCTCTCGACGACCAGCACACCGGCTTGATACACCGCATCCTTGAAGGGGCTGCAGCGCTGCAACAAAGTCAGGTCTGACAGACAACAAGGAAAATACACACAACAAGGATCGATGGAGAGATGTCCGTGGCCGGGTGGCGACGATGGCAGCTTAGGAACACGATTGCCGTCAGCGTCTCTGTAAAAATCTGATGGAATGATAGAAAGAAAAGTCAGCCAATGACTGAGAACATGCACAAGCGACAGACCAGCATATCGACTTACGCTGTTGTCTTACTTGATCTGGTCGCCCTGCCTCGCATGGAATAGCAAATTGACCAACGCTGACACCTGCAGAAAAGGAGACACACACACGCACATTCTTGCCGGCCATTCGGTTTCAGGGATGGATCCACCTCACCTTCTCGTCTGAAATGGATACTAGTGTGTCGGTCTCGGCAGCAGCTCCATCTTGGCCCACATGTCTCCAAACCTCCCCCCGTTGGTGTCACACACATCGTACACCCTCACCACGTTGGGATGCCAATGCTGCGGCCAGTCGGCAACCGAATCCCCTCGAGTCACTGCCCGCATCTCGGCGTCTTCCCTGAGTGACCTCATAAAGGCCACCTCGTTCCTGCCGGGGTCCTTGAGGTCCGCGAAGATGGGCTTCTGCATCGTCTTGAGAGCCACGTCATGGCCGTGTGGGTCGGTGGCGTCCTTGACGGCCCAGACGGTCCCGCAGCCGCCCTTGCCCAACGGGTGTGACGAAGTGAAGAGGAAATGTCCCGACGGGAGCGCGTCTCCCGGGTCAGCCACTGCATGCTGGATGCCCGCCATGCGCAGTGAACGCCGAATGAGCCAACTCGCTCACATGACGCGGGCCCTGTCGCTCAGAAAATGCTGCGCCATGACCGACTTGTGAATACACAGACACAATGGAATGGTCGAAATGCATACATACCTCTGCCCAAGACACATGGCCATGTGCTCACCGGATGGAGGCGGATTATGCGAGAAAAAGGTGGGTGCGCTCTCGGCAGGTGCCAGGCACTGCCAGTCGCCAGGCGTTCCACAGAAGGCAGGGCACGGCGGTGGAGGAAAAAAGTGGCGGGTGACATCCGGACGAGTTGGGAGGGGTAGAGGGAGATGGGGCGGACAGCACAAGCCAACAACAAGCCGAAAAGAAAAAGAAACGGCTGAAGAAGCCAACTTGAAGAAGAAGGTGGAAAAATCTGCAGAGGTGTAGCGGAAAAATCTTGGGGGCGTCTCCCGTCTCATCGCGCGAAAATCTCGCCGGTTCAGATTTCAGGCTGAAAGGCACAGTGAGGGACGAACAAGCATATGAGAGTCCTCGCGGCGCCTCGCCAACATTGAAAACGGATTCGACTTCATCATCTTCTCTGAACCCAAAACTTCGGCCCCCAATGATCGCTTTCACAGAGGTCAGAGTTGACAGAGAGATAGAGAGAATGGCGTCGCCACCACAGCCATGCAGTCCGGTCCCGCAGCAGTACCCCCCCCCCTTCTTCATCCCAGGAGAAGAGGAAACTTCGTGTTTCCCTCGACAGGCCCAACGGCCCTTTTTTCGTCGGACATAAGACAGTCGAGTTCATTGACAAAGATGACCTGCTTCAGCAGCTGCAGGGCCTCTACCGTCGTTATCGCACAAGCGACAACGACATCTTGGTTTATGAAGGTGACGACTGTCCGCATCGGGTGTCATCCGAGACGTATGAGGCGATGATGGAGGTGAGGGAGGTGACAAAACGGGTCAGACACACCTGCAGACTCGACATCATTGTGCGCTTGCTGAGTGAGTGTCTGCAGCTGGCCGAAGCGGATCTGCATCCGATTCTACTCGTGCCCCGGATCACTCTGAAGGTTCTCCACAGACGCCCACGACACCTGCCTGGATACCTGCAAACAGAAACGTAAAACAGATGTAAGCGTATGTGTTGCCTTTGCTGTGTATGAGCAAACGTATGCTCTCCTGTCTTTTTCGTTCAGACCCTTCCGACCCGAGCCTTCTGGCGGCAGAGACGCTATTTCTGGCCCTTCAAGCTCGTCAACTGCATCATCGGCGCCGTCCTCTTTTCGCTCTGCATCGCCCTTCGCGAGCCCATTTCGAATGCTATGGGAGAGGTCCTTTGGGACATCACTCTGGTCTTCGGTGACGCCGCCGCTGTCTACGGGCCCGGCACGTGGGAGTTCGTCATCACGTGCACGTGTGTGGTGTGCGAGTTCATTTTCTGCTGCTGGCGATGCTGTCCTTCCCGGACGCCCCAGACAACACCGACAGGACGCGACCAGACAACACCGCCAGCACGCGACATCCACACTGGCCGACATGCGGGAGCCGCTTCTGCGAGGGATGACCTAGAAGAGGCCAAGGAAGCGGAAGCTCTCATGAGTGAGGGAGAAGGCCCGCAGCGACACCGACAAGGTAAACGTTTGAACACTTGGGTGAATGCATCGATGACCCATATGCCCATATGCTGATCGACCGACCTGCTTCATCTGATCGATGCCTCTCCTCTCTGTGCCTCTTTCCCTCCCTCCCTCCCTCCCTCCCTCCACCTCTGCGTGTCTGTCTGTGTGTGGGCAGGTAGCCGTAGTGGAGAGGGAGCTGCAGGCGGCCCGCGACGCACTGGCCAAAGCTGACCAGGACACACACAAGGTCACTAACTAAGTTACGTGCGGTGGGCATGGCGTATGGCATGGCATGAGGCAAGGCTGCCCCCTCCCTCCCTCCCCTTTCATCAATCCACCCATCAATGTGTACGTATGTGTGTGTTTGTGTGTCCATCAGTTGCAGGAGCGTCTTCGCCAGGTCGAGAGTGCCGCTGCCGACCTGCGCAAGGCCGTCGAGACGCACCAGAGGACGGCCCAGCAGTACAGGCAATCTCTCCAGCAGCACAACATGGCGGCAGAAGACCACAAGAAGGCCGCCGACGACGTCAGTGGGCAATACGACACACACACACGCACACACCCACACCTCCGCACATGCGCTGCGCAGAGCAATCTGTCGGTCCACGTGTTGTTTGTGTTTATGTGTTCAGGTGTATGTTAGCATGGAGGCCAAGTACAACACGGCCAGTGAGCTCGGGGGCAAAGCGAAGGATCTCACCGACCCCCAGAACAAGAATACTGAGGTAGGAATGCATGGCATGCTATGGTCCTTGCTGTAGCCTAGCGACCGCCCCACCCATCCATCCATCGACACATCCACACACCTCACCCCACCCATTCCATGTGTCCCTCCCTTCTCTCTCTGTCGTACGTGTGCTGTCAGTTGGAGACCAAGTTGGCTGAGTTGGAGCGTTCCATGCCACACCCGTCTGGCGCAGCAGCAGCGGCAGCAGCAGCGGCACTTGACCGAGGCGGCGGCCCCACACACCACCCCCACCACCCCAAGGCCCCGGTCGTCGGCGAGAAGCCCAGCGGCAGCCAGGACGACATACTACTCGACGACGACGACGGCGAGCCGCTCGCAGCAGCTGCGGCTGCTGCAGCCGTGGTGCACCGGGGCGGCGGCCGTGGGTGGGACCGTTGTGTGGGTGGCCGTGGAGGCAAGAAGGATAGCGAGAAGGGCGAGGGGACGGGGGTGGAGTCGGGGGCGGAGGGTCTGCATGAGGGGGCGCTGGCGTAGGCGTACGTATTGGACTTGCCGGAGTGGCCGACATCATGCTTTCACAATCGACGTGAGTGAGTGAGAGCTGTCTGTCGAGGGGGCGGGGGGAATAAGTGGGCAAATTGGCAGCTCCATTAGGATACTCGGCAGGCGTAGGAGCACGTGCATCGTGCAAGGATGTGTGTGCCGACTTGGGCGGGTTCTTTTGATGTGTCTCGATCTGACATTGGGGTTTGCAGCCGATCCCTGTGTTCTAAGTTCAACCTTTAACCCCGGCCCTGCCGGGTGTGCGTGGATGTGTCCGTATCCGTCTCTTTTATTCATCATCTTCTTGCTTGATGTCATGCACTGCAAGTGCGGGACGCATCTTCACATAAGGCTGTCACACGATGTGCCAGGGAGGTCACACATACATCCCGCTCTGCCCATACTGGCTCCTAGTATGCTTGTCTGATGTTTAGTGGTCTTGTGTTTGGACGACTGAAACCCGCCCCCGATGCCAAGTTCTCATTGGTCGGTTGGAGCATGCCTTGAGACACATGACATGATTGCGTGAGAGGTGTGTGTTTTGTGTGTCCAAAGAACGAACGAACAAACGATTCCATGCTCATGTGGTGACAATTCGTGACCATGCATCCGTCAATCAAACTTGTCAAGTGGCAAAGCTGCCAAATGTCATGCTTGTAGGAGGAGTCGAATTACCGAATTAATTATCAGCTCGTGCTCACGCACGCGCAGCACGCAACAACAGACACTCCAGACAGTCGTCCATATCGACACGACACACACACAGACACTTGTCCGTCCACCAGTGCCTCCACATCACTCTCTCTTGGCTTTGTCGGCCGCCTCGGACGACTCCCTGGTGCTCACTGCCGCGGCATCTTTGTCGTCCATCGGTCTTGATTTCCTGTATATCCACCTCTGGTACAGCAGCAGCACGAACACCACATCGTCGCGGAACACGCTCATCCGGTGCATCTCGGGCATCCGGATCAGCAGCGAGAAGAGGTCGTCGATGATGGTGTTGCAGAAGCGGTAGCAGAAGACCACCAGCGGCAGGTGCTCCACCGACCGCAGCTGATAGTTGCGGAAGAGCTGCGGTGTCATGCTCACGAACCCGCCCGTGTAGGCGCACATGGCGAGGCTCTCAATCACCCAGGACACCCACGACTTCTGCTTCTCGTACACCAGCTGGTAGGCGGCCACCAGCATGACCAGCACCAGGCAGCCCCCGCCCAGCACACGCATACACTTGCTCTCGAACCGCTCCAGGGCCGCCTCGCGGGCGGCGGCGCCCTTCGTGTCGTCGTCCTTGCCACCGCTGCTGCTGCTCCTGGTAAGCTCTTTCCTTCGTAAGTGGATAAAGGGGAAGCTCGCCTTGAGAGTGAAGTCCACCTGCAAGAATGGAGGACAGAGGGCACGTGTGTGTGTGTGGGATGGATGGGCATAGAGGGGTCATGTGCTGGGAGCCACTGACCAGCTTGCTCAGCTTCCACACGTCAAGCGCCGTCCTCGCGAACACAAGATACTGACACACACACACACATGCAGAGCGAGATCGTGGGAGCGGATTTGTCCTGCCCGGCTGACCCACCCGTATGATGGCGGTCTCATTTTGCTCCCACAGGTAGAGCAGTATGATGACACTACTGATGATGTCAAGGAGGAGGCTGTTGGACGACATGCCGCCAATCGAGTCCTCACTCGCACGACGCCAAAAGCTGATGTCTGCAGACCCAGACAAAGAGACAAACACCACTCGCGCGTCATCACTTGCTCTGTCCCCGTGGGTGCGTACCGTGCCCAATGGCGAGGATCTCCAGGATAAGGTCTGATGGATAAAAACAGACACAGACAGGCAGGCCATGTGTGTTTATGTCTGACAGTGTCTGCGGCTGAAGGGATGGCTTACGAGCAACGGAGACGGCGTATGTGAGGCACAGCAGCCAGGGGGACGTGCCGGTCATCTGCCAGCGATGGACACGACAAAGCTCAAGAAGGTCTGTCTGTCTGTCTGTCTTTTTGTGGTGCTGCTCGTTGCAACGCTTGCGTACCATCATTTTGAGCGAGTCGATGTCATACTCATTGAAGCCCCACTTCTCCATCGACTCAAAGCTGTGCCCCAGGAAGAACTGAAACATCCAAAACGCCATGCCTACGCCACATCACACACACACACACACCACTCATACTGAGGCGACCGGCCGACGGAGTGGCGGGAGGGAGTGACGTACCTATCGGTTTGTATCTGATCTTGAGTGTGGGCTCCTCCTGTTTGTCGCTGTCGCCGTCGCCACTCTGCGTGTCCTCCTGCTTGGTGATGTTATAGAGGGTCTCGTAGGCCACCAGGGGAGTGTACTGGTCGCGGGGCGTCAGGTACTTGTTCACGTGAGGGGGAAATCCGAACGTCTGCACACATGGTAAAATCATTCAGTTTGTGTTGTTGTGCTTGGCGGTCGAGCTGCATACCTTCCTGCGGCCGTCGATGGAGTCCCTCGGCAGTTTGTGTGCCAGGATGATGCCATCAAGGACACGGTGCTCCGTCACCAAACCAACCTGATGAGACAGACACAGACGCCATGTGGCTGTCTGGCCGTGACCTCCCCTGCACTTGCCTCAATGAAGGAGGGGATGCCCAGGACAGGTGGCGGTGCGTGGCCGTCGCCCCCGATGTGATAGTCCCTCATCCACTGGTGCTTCCTCTTCAGCTCAGTGCCCCACGGATCCAACAGCAGATAGCGCTTCGGTGTCTTGACCGAATCTGAGCACCACACAGCAGGTATGTATATCGATAGGTTTTGTCTTGGATGTGTGTTGGATCATCTGTTGTCGAGGACCTACCTGGTATGGTCGGGTGCGTCAGCTCAGTCTCGATGATGCGATGCACAGATGAGCCACGTGTGATCGCATCCACTCGCAAGTAGAGAGTCGCATTCCGCCTGCAGGGATAAACACACACACACACACACAGGCAATCGTTCAGCCCCCCAGCCCCCCCAGATGACACCATCCTGACCTCAGTTGGTGCGGTAGCTTGGCTTCGAAATGGTGGAATGCCGTCGGGTTGAAGAGCACCCACCACTGTCCCTCCTTCTCATTGCTCAGCCTCGGGAGGGCGTCCGAGCCGCTCCACCGATAGGGCACTGACAGGTTGCCGAGCGGGTAGAGCTGCAGCTGGCCGTCTTTGCCCTTCCGCTTCGCTCGCTTGGTGCTGATGATGGTGAAGCTCAAAGTGACCTTCTCGCCCTCCTGCAGCCACAGAGATACACGCACGCGTGGGTGTCTGTCGGTCCGTGTTTGTTTGTTGTGGGTACAGCTACCTTTATTTCGTTGGACAATGGATGGCTCGCCACAGATCCCTCCTGCAACACGGGTGGCTGCACTTCTCGCCACAGTTTGTAGAAATTAAAGGCCATGTAAGCCAACGCACACACCTGCAGGCAGAGATCAACAGGCACACAAGCGCGAGCGCAGGCCATCTCATCTGTTGTCTTCTTGCAATCTTTGGCACGTACGTACCACGATTGCATTTGTCTTGGCACCCATATCTCTTCACACCAAAGCATCAAGATCGCCAGATCTGCACTTTCTTCTCTCGCAAGCCTGGCTTGAAGCTCGCAGCTGATCCCTTCTTTGGCCGCCAGGCCGCCTAGGGTGCTCCCTGAAACCGCTTCTGACATCCCTTCTTTGGGCTGCGTTCGCGCGATCTGTGCACCAACTCAGCACATCGACTTGAAGCCAGAGCAGAAGGTCATCGTTTATCAGCGCCTGTGCAGGATGGTGGTTGCAGCTGGATGCGAGACGATGGTGATCTTCGTGCCGACTTTCAAGGTCAAGGAGGGCCAGGTCGAGGCGTTCAAGAAGATCTGCGTCGAGGGATTCATCGCCAAGGTGCGTTCGGAGGCAGGATACACAAACGGGGAAAAATGCAGATGTGGCGCTTGTCTGTGCGGGTGTTCGTTTGATGCAGGTCAAGGAGGGCATTGCGAACAAGGCTGAGAAGGGCTGCGTGCACTACCATTTCACTTGCAGTGGAAACACGTTCATCTGTCAAGAGGCATACGACAGGTGGGCTGAACACACACAGCTACGCGGCAACACTCCTGCGCCCACGCGAGCCGTTGTGTGTCCGTTAGTGCCGAGGCCCTCAAGGCTCATCTGGTCAACGTCGATGCGGAGGTCAAGAAGGCGCTGGAGATCGCTGAGATCGTGTCTGCCCAGCTCCACGGACCGCAGTCGGAGCTGGACAAGCTCACCGACCTGATCAAGGACATGAATGCTAAGACATTCGCCATGGTGTGACCTACCCACTGAACCGGTGATTGTGGTGTGGGGCCTTTTGTCGAGTTGAGCGCACAGACGTTGTGTGTTGTATGTGCACCGATCGATGTGAGATAATCAGACAGACGTGTGGCTCAGCGGCCGGCTCCCTGCAATTTTGTGAGTGAATGAGTGCATCGCATCCGTCCGTCCATCTGACGCACAGTACGGGAAACACTCGTACGTACGTGTAGACACGATGATGATATATGGGACGGTGCGGCCGGCGTTTTGGCTTTCCTGTTGCCGCACATGTGATGTGGGCGTAGCATGCATCGTGTGCCCACCGAAAGAGTTGTTCTGTGAATGCCATCCATGTATACTGTGGATCTGACTGACGTCATGACGCGAGTACGGGGACACGTTGACTGCATTAAGACATGAATGAATCAACAAACGAATGAACGGACGTACGAACGCACCCGGTCATAATCACGATTTGAGCACCACTGTCTTCCAGTAATTGCTCTCACTGAGGAAGCCGCTCACTTCCAGCGTCTTCCGAGGCAGCTGCTGCCGACCCCCCTCGTCCCTTACGCCCTTGGCCAGCGGGGCAGCGAGGGAAACGGGCGCCGGCGCTGACAGACGGGACAGACGAAGGGAGAGGGGAGAGACATATCGATGATCGATCACTTATTTGTCCTTTCCCCCTTCCCCCACCTGTTTCTCTGCGCTTTGCTGCCGGCTGGTCGGTGTCTTGTGTCGTCTGTGTTTTGTCTTCCACGAGGGCCTGGTGCAGCTCACTGGGCAGTGCCGCGGCGAGTAGGGCGGCCGTCAGCTCGGGCGACTTCAGCGTGTGGTGAGTCGCTATCAGCGACTCACGAGCCTAGACAATACAGAGAGACAACACAGACCGATGAGCATGGTCACCCCTTTCCCTGTGTGTGTCACCTGTTTGTCTTTGGCGAGGACCCCCAGGCATTCGACGGCGTATCGCCTCACGTCCTCGGCCACATCGTCGCGAAGCAGCCAAAACAGCGCCTCGCCAATCCCCATCGCGTGCTTCACCGACCACGCCGCCGGAGTCTTCTCCAATGCCTGCACACAGACGCACACACAGACAGAAGACACGTTTCACGCCTTCTTTTCTTGTGTATCTGTCTTGTGGCCGACCAGGGTGATGCCATCGTGTGTGATGGTGTCCTGGCTGAGGAAGTGCAGCAGTGCCTTGAGGATTTGCAGCTGTCTCTCGTGCGCCTCGCCGCCCATGAGCTGCAAGGCTTCTTCGGACCTCTGTGTGGCGTGTGACGTCTCGGACGGGATGGCGTTGGTCGCCAGGCCGACTGTCTCGCGGAGGTACTCGACCAGTGTGACGATCACTGAGGTGCCGTAGAGCTGACACATACACAAACAGACACGAGTGTGTGCATAAGACATGGAGACAGGCGCATATGGACGCACCTTCTGCATGCCGGTGAAGTCGTAAAGGAGCCTGGCAACATACTGGCGCCTGTTGGCGGGCAACTCGGACGACGATTGCACCACCTGACAGACGGACGGACAACAACACTCAACCCGGCGGATCTCTTAAAGAAAGAAGCCCCAGCATACCTGGTCCGCCTTTTGTTTGATCCTCTCATCCTCGTCGAGCAGCAGCGGCACACCGCACTGATGATGCGAGACATTCACATATGGCGACTGATGGAGAAATGATCCGATCTTCTTCGTACCCACCTGCTGCACACGCGGGTCTTCGAGGACAAGGTGCTTGCCCTGGACGTCGAGCGATATCGAACTCAACGCGTCGAGACACGCTCTACCGGGGTACAGACAGACAGACGGACATTCACCGACGGATGGATGGATGGACTCATGTGTCTACAGTCTGATTGAGGGGTTTGGGTGAGTGAGGAAGGTGGATATGCTTTTCACCGCCTTGAGCTCAATCAGCTCCTTACGCCCATCCGGCTGCAGCGCCAGGTGACTCAATACAACCAGAATTCTGACACAGACACGTGTGCACGCGTGTCTCTCTTCTCACTTGTGTGTGTGTGCATGCTTACGCAGCCAGCAGGTTTTCGCACAGCGCGAGAAATGGATGGGGGGAGTCAGCCAGCTGAGCTGTCCGCTCTTCCGGGGTGAGCTTCTGCACGTGTTTGTAAGACCGTTCGAGGAAGCCGCACATGGCTGGGATGAGCCCGGTGCCCTCGCCACACCGCACACCATCGCAATACCTGCTTGCACACAACACGGAAAACAGAAAAATGCCGTTCTTTGGCGTGTTCCGCTGTGGGATGAAAGGCGACCAGTTGGTGACTTTCTCCAGGGCTTGCACGGTGGCATGAATGCATCGCCATTGACACTGCATGGAATAGAATGCGGCAGACACAATGCGTGCGTGCTTGTGTGAGCCTGTGCATGTGCATGGAAGTCATACGTGTGTGTGAGTGTGCAGCTCACCAGTTCCTCCTTTGTCTGTGGCGGGTTTGCGGGATTGGCAAAGGGCAGAGCAGACGTCAGAAAGGCAGCAAGGGAAAAGGAATCGGCTGAAGATATATAGCACCATCGAGACATGACAAGATTGACTGACATCCATGCCTCCCTGGCTGTTAAGCTTACTGTCTTGTATGAGGTACTGACACCCGTCTCGCCCCGAAGCAAGGTTGAAGAAAGCAACACCAACACACTCACTGCAAACGACCACACACAAATAGATGTCATGCAAAATGCAGCCGTCTTTTCTGTCCTTACCGGACAGATGCCTTGGGGCTCCCCAGCAGCAGGTCGGTCAGCAGGTGTATGCCCCCACCCTCTGCCACCTGCTGTCGCCCATCCCTCAGCAGACATAGCTTCCCCAGCACGACCGCCGCCTCCTCGTGCACCGATGGCGGGTGCTTCCACTCAGACGACTCGTGGGCCAGCAGGGCGATTACCACAGGCACCAAGCCGTCATTGATGGCCTGACACTTGGCCTCCTGCAGTGAAGGAGAAGGACGGCAATCTATGTGATTGTGCAATTGCATGTCTGTTGCTCTTCGTAGTTGCCTGGTTTGCGAGTCGGCATGCGATGGTCTGGAGCGCCTCAACGCATCTGTCCGTGGGGAACTGTGGGTCCTGTAGGCGCTCTATGAGTCTGGTGAAGAGTCTTGTGCCGTAAGCTGTGGAGACCTCGTGGGGGAGGACTCTGTCCATATGCTCGGGGCGCCATGGGTGGTTGGCCTCGAGAGCATACGTAACAATGTGCCGCCGGTACGCTGGCGCCGCCTGCAATACCACCGCTGCCATTTTTTCCGTGTGAGAGAGCAGTTTCACGAATCTTTCGTCACATGCGAGCTTTCGAATGCAGCACGAATGCCGGGGGGAGGGCAACCATATAAGACGTGAAAACAAACCACTGCAGAGCCGTACGTCTCGAGAAATAGCTTCATCGCACAGGACGAGCGTGTTCAGGTGATACGAGAACTCACCCGCCAGCTGAGCGCCTGCGTTCATTCATCTGCTGTGGACGTGTGGTGTGTGCAGATGGCTGACACGACCGGCACATCGTTTCGTTTGATCCATCTGTCGGGACGACTCCCCACCAATGAAGGACCGGTAACACCACCAGGAAGCCAAATTCGATGCATTCGACGATGGCGGATCTTTTCCCATCGCAGGCTGGGAGGCGTTTGTCGCGTGAGGACCTCATTCTCATCTCGGGCTATGGCGTGTGGCCGCTCTTCAACAACAGCATCGCCGCGGAGGCCGGGGGTCAGTGCCACCAAGTGGACATCGACTGCTCCAGGGCCGCCGACAGGGCCTTCTGGCAGACGATGCCCGTCAATGTGGCCAAGAGGTGGGGCGGCCGCATGCCGAAGATCGCCCGCATCTTGAGCTGTCACCCGGCTGGCGAGGGGGCCTGGTGTCTGGACGTCATCTCGGCACTCATCGAAGGCCACACAGAGGGCCGCACAGCGATGGTCGCGGAGAAGAGGGCAGAGGCAGAGAGGAGGGGAGAGTCGGCCGACATCCCCGACGGCTCACTCACGACGATCGCCTTCGAGGCGGTTGAGCTGAACGACGAGGACATGCCGTCCGTCAGGCGCACCAACCCCACCCTCCCCCCTCTTTGCGCCCCGCCCC
>CDMY01000770.1:85016-143078 GCA_001179505.1 Vitrella brassicaformis | reverse complement strand
AATGAAGGACCGGTAACACCACCAGGAAGCCAAATTCGATGCATTCGACGATGGCGGATCTTTTCCCATCGCAGGCTGGGAGGCGTTTGTCGCGTGAGGACCTCATTCTCATCTCGGGCTATGGCGTGTGGCCGCTCTTCAACAACAGCATCGCCGCGGAGGCCGGGGGTCAGTGCCACCAAGTGGACATCGACTGCTCCAGGGCCGCCGACAGGGCCTTCTGGCAGACGATGCCCGTCAATGTGGCCAAGAGGTGGGGCGGCCGCATGCCGAAGATCGCCCGCATCTTGAGCTGTCACCCGGCTGGCGAGGGGGCCTGGTGTCTGGACGTCATCTCGGCACTCATCGAAGGCCACACAGAGGGCCGCACAGCGATGGTCGCGGAGAAGAGGGCAGAGGCAGAGAGGAGGGGAGAGTCGGCCGACATCCCCGACGGCTCACTCACGACGATCGCCTTCGAGGCGGTTGAGCTGAACGACGAGGACATGCCGTCCGTCAGGCGCACCAACCCCACCCTCCCCCCTCTTTGCGCCCCGCCCCCCTCCCTCCCCGCCCTCACATCCATCAGCGGCCTCACTGCCCACCATCATGGCATCGGCAGCCGCGGCTGGCGCGTCCCGTCGCTGGAGCGGGTGCAGGCGCACGAGCACGTCGATACTCTGCGTCTCCTCGTCGGATCGTCGCGGTGCCTGAGGGTGTTCGACGTGCCCTCGACGGTTGACCAGAAGGCCGAGGTGCTGCAGGAGGTGCCTGTTGCTGCAGAGGAGGGACAGCCGGGGCCACTGGCGAATTTGGAGGATATCGGGCCGATTGAGGTCCCCGGCGACCTGATGACGAATCAGCAGGCGTTGGTGTTATGCTGCACTCAGTTGCAGGTCAGCAGGCTGCTAACACGGAATGGACAACAGATGCTTGAATGATACTGACCCATGTCATTTCCTTTCTTAGGAGCTGGGGTTGGTTCTCCAGGCACGAGGCTGTCGTCGGTCCCTCAAGTCGCTGAAGGTCAAGTTCGTCGACGAGGCGGATGTGGACCACGAGGTCTTCGAGTTCGCCGAGGCCCTGCAGACATTCGCCAGTGCGGTGTGCGTCGGGGACGTCCCCATCAGCTTCACCAGTGCTGAAGGATTCTTCAGCCTGATGACTCTGCACAGCTCCCTCTTCCCCGCTGCCCCCTCCCCCGTCCTCAAGACACTCATGCGCCAGCTGGCAGACCAGGCGACTGTGGTGGGAGTGGACCTCATGTCCGACCTCGCCACCCCTCCCACGCCTGCGGTGCTCGACATGGCCAGACGCCTCGCATTCAACAAGGCCACGCGTGTGCATGTGTTCGGTGTCGACCAGCCTGCACAGGCCGCCCCCGCCCCCTCCCACCCTGCCCTTGCCATCATCCACCAGATGCAGCCGATGCCCCAGGCGTCGACCCTGGTTCTCGGCAAGCACACGGCATTGGCGGCCGGCACCCAGCCGGCCAGCAAGATGCCCAACTTGCGGGTGCTATCTGTCCAGGACGCTGTGCCGATGGATCAGGCGCTGCAGGCCATCAAGGCGATCGGGTGTGAGCGGGAGCTCGACATGGTGACTGTGGGTGACATTCGGGGGGTGGGCAGCGGGGGCATCGACATAGGGGAGCATAGAGAGGGATTCCCACAGATCACCAAAGTACTTGTCGAACTCACAGGTGGGTGGATTGGAGGGTTGACAGCCCCACGGAGAGAGAGACCTCAGAGAGATCTGCATGTGAATGTGTGTCTGTGTCTGTTCGTCTGTGTGTCCAATCTCACCAGTTCCCGCCGGCGTCTCCGACTTTGTCGAGTTCGCCTGTTCGAGTATGAGGTCGCTGCTGCAGCTCAACTGCGAGACGGTGGCCCTCCAGCTGCTGGGCATGGACGCCCACACGCGCAGCCTGCTCGAGTCTGCCGTGCCTGCACAACTTGGCAGCGGGGAGGGCACCATCATTTTGTGCTCGCAGCAAGACAGTAAGCTCACGATCGGCGCTTCGATAGCACAGGCCTCAGCTGCAGGTATGTAGCGGGCGTATGAGAATGAGACGGCTTTTCATGTGTGTGAGGTGTGGACGTGCCGTTCATGGCTGTGTGTGTACATGTTGCCCGGCGTGAGTGGCATGTGATGCGTGGCGGTGGAGGGATACATGCAGGTGGCGGCAATGTTGCAGTGATTGGACTGCGTGTATCGTGCGTTCATGATAGCTGAATGCGTGATGAGACCATTCACACAATACGATTGCAACACGATGCTCGCGTGTCCTCCCCTCCCCCGACCCTGATGCATCGCATTGGCCCGCCCATGTGCAATACTTCTGTACTGCAGGCACCTACACGATGCAGAGGCCCTAACAGTCTCTCACACATGAAGCGATACATAGATAGCGAGGTGCACTGCATGCCCATCAATGCCATTGACAAGAGGCTGCAAAGCAATCCCAGATGCCCAGATGTCTGTCTCTCCGCCGCCCTCTCTACTGTACACCTCTCCCTCCCTCCCTCCCTCCGTCCCTCCCACGCTCTTGCGAGAGTACGCCCGACTGCTTCCCCCCCACTTCATTGGCAAACCAGTACACACACTGTTGTGTCTTGCCTGCCGCGTCATATTGGTTTGTTGACAAACCACGAGAGCCGCAGTAGCTGGCCTGACGTCGGCCGCTTCCTCGGGTCGCGGTTTAGCAGCCTCTTAAGGAAGCCCCTCAGCTGCCCGTCCTTGATCATCGACAAATCGGGCTCGAAATTCGGGTCAGATAACTGCACCAACACACCGACACGGACAACAGACAAACGAATACGAAACGCATCACCATCACACACAGTGGCCCGTCCCCGTTTGTGTGGGTGTGTGGTCGAGATGGCCTCACCAGCCGAATGGTGGCCTGCCTCTTGTCAAGTCCCCGCTCGAAGTACGGCCGTCCCGTGTAGAGGTGGTACAGCACCAGCCCCAACGCCCATATGTCCTGCTTCTCGGACGCCCTCGCCTCGGGACCCCAGTAGCTGCCCATCCACGTCTCGGCCAACTCGGGCGGCTGCACCGGCGGGTCCAGGAAGGTGGGGATGGAATCAGGCGCCACAGAGTCCTCAAAATCGATAGCCTGGCAGACAGAAGGATGCAAGATGGCTCCTGAGTGGTTGGTGTCTGTGGGGGCAGCTCTTCCTCACCTTGATCGGTGCGTTGGGTGGGAGGCCTTGGAAGACCAGGTTAGCAGTCTTGAGGTCGGTCCAGACGAGCCCCGACCTGTGGATGGCCGCCAAGATGCGCGTGAGGGTCTTGGCGATACGACGCAGCTCCATCCCACGCACAGTGCCCTTCCTGCATACATGCAGGCACACACAAATGAAAGAGCATTGCCTCATTTGTGGCATCTGTCTGTCCGTCGGTGCCGTACCTGTTGATGTACTGCTGCAGGTCGATCTGCCCCGCCTCAAATATGAGCGCACACGCCCCCTTGCCGTCGTAATCCTCAAAGTGGTCGAGCAACGGCATGAACAGCTCCCGATATTCGCGCTCGCCGATGCTGCGGCGGATCTTCTCGTGATTCTCCACCTGGCAGACGAGCGAATGAATTGGGCGTAATTTATTCCTCCCTGTGGTGCTCACTTGTCTCTTGAAGCTCTCAACCAGCCCCCTGCTGAGCTTCACCTTGACCTTCTGAGACGAGCTGGATGGCCTCCGGAAGAACCCGAAGCCGCCAAAGAGGCCAGAGGAGGATGAGGAGGGAGCCGACAGTGTGTCGGCGTCGGCACCTGGCCCCTTAGAGGGGTTGCCGTTGGCCCACCTTGAGTCGCCCATGCCGTTGTTAGTGGTGGTGGGGGGCGGGTCGTCGTTGCGTTCCGACTCCGGCACAAGCTCACCGTCCACCACACGCGATCGGCCGCTGCTCACCTGGATGCCTGTGGACCGGACGGGGCGCACACAGGTACAGAGAAAACGATGCAGAGCCAGCATCGACGCAGAGAGGATGTGGTAGGGTTTGACTGACCGCTCATGGTGACGCGATACTTGCCACCGATCAGATCTGAAGACTTGAAGCCTGCATTGACAGACACATGGACACACGAGCGGATGGGTGGGTGTGCGTGGCCTGATAGATTCCCTGAAATGTGTGTGGTCACCTGCCAGCTGCGCCTTGTTCCTGC
This sequence comes from Vitrella brassicaformis, assembly GCA_001179505.1. NCBI lineage: Eukaryota > Vitrellaceae > Vitrella > Vitrella brassicaformis. The sequence goes on along the minus strand of CDMY01000770.1, from coordinate 138,933 downwards.
CTCTGCCCTCCAGAGCATCATACAGCTGCCTGAACACATGCGCATAACACATTGGCTGCGTTTCATGATGCTCTCTCTGCTCGCTCACCTTTGTTTGGCCTTGTCTTTGATATCGTGGGCAACCGTCTGCACCAGCTCGACCTTGGTGAACTTCTTGGTCACCGACTCGTCGCAGTAACTGACACAGAAACACACACGTACATCCATCCATCCACACGACCGCCAGGCCAATAGTTATGCAGCCGGCCGACCTCTTGATTGAGGCGAGAAGGTCTTGTGCGGTGCACGCGCCCCTCTCGTATGCCTCTATGCGCTGCTGCAGCCGCTCATTCGACGCGATTGCCTTACGCAGCTTGTCATCCTCAAGCATGAGGCCGCCAGACTGACCACACAAACACACACAAGCAGACAACCAGCAACGTGACAATCGATCGCCCCTTCTCTCCCATGACCTGCCTGCGGTTGGCGTACCTTCTTCTCTGCAGTGTATGTCGGCCACTTGAGCATCTCCAGCGAAGTGGCGGGCCCGTCCGCACAGCCCTCCCGAGGACGACCAACACACGAGGGGAGCGGCAGAAAGGCCGGCATCCCATCCGCTGCAGCAAATGCAGCGGCGAAGACCAAAAGCGACGCGAAAGTCATTGCACGCAGCTGGTCCCTCCGCCTCGCCCGGGCATTGAGGCGTGGGGTGGAGCTGCACGAGGGGCACCGAGAGGCCACATGAGCGGCAGAGGCGGGCGTCGTTGAATGCGCTGGTCGCTGATCAGTGCGTGACATTGACGTTAGTGGCTACTTCAAACGAAGGGATGATCCGCTGAGGGACGATCTTCCACACCGTGCCATCTGCTTCGCCTCGTGCTCCTTCCGCGCAGCGAGCTTTTTGGCGAGCTTGTTTGCGAGCTTTGAGTTTCGACCCGGCGCGAAAAGAGGAGGAAAAAGCAGGCAAGAGCAGCACTCAACACGTCCTAAGTGTCCTGGCCGAAGATCTTAAGTTTCCTTGACGTTTGGCGTCGTGTTGCCGGCTTGCTTGGTTTCAATTCATCGTGAGCTCCCGGCGGCCATCGGCCCGTCGCCTGTGGCCATATCGGCGGCATGGACCGTCCTCAGCGCGGCAGACGCCACCGCGTCTACCGACCGCATCACCGGCAGCAGGAGAATGGCAGCGGGGAGCAGCCCACACCATCAGCTGACGATCACCACCATGAGGCAACCAGCAGCGGAGCGGCTGGCAGAGGCCGGCCAATCGTCATCCTGCCAACCTATGATTCAGCTCCGTCACGGAGAGGAGGCCCTTCACAATCATCCGACGCACTGCAGCAGCCGCCGCCAGGAGGGCGAGGCGGCCCCCCCGACGGCAGAGGAGGCCATCCCGCCCGCCGCAGGAATGAGAAGCGTCCACCTCGCGGGCAATCGGACTCGCCGCTCGACGATCCGAATGTGCTGCTGCAGCAGACGCCCCTGCAGACATTCGAGAAGGTGCGATGGCTGCATCGGCTGCTGACAACCACTCCGGCCCAGCAGCTGGTGGAGGGTCTGCAGTATCAGCAACACGACATCGCGACGCAGCTCTTCAACAGTCTGCAGGCGGCGCTGCTCAAGCTCAAGGGGCAGGCAGCCTCGTCGCGTCAGATGCAGACGGGCTACCAGGACGGCCTCAAGTGCTTCGAGATCTTCGTGACGACGCTGCAGAAGTCGTATGAGTTCTGGCAGTGGTGGGCCAACGCACTGGACTGCGCGCAGGAGCCCCTCGACGTCATTGTCGTGTCGGACATCGGCCGCACCCTGCTGGCCGCTGACCCCCTCATCCGTGGCCCACCACAGCAGGCGCCACCCGATCTCGCCAGGCACACCAGCCAGGTGGGGAGGGAGCGGCAGGCGTGTCGGAAGAAGGTCAGTGAGCAGCTGATGCAGTACCTGACAGACGGGGACTACTTCATGAGCCACACCGACCCGATGCTCAACTTCAGCGAGGACGCCGGCGGCAACCCCATATTCCCTCTCCTCGACGCCTTTGCATCCGCGGCACCTGACGAGTTCACGGCCCACTTCACCGAGATCGTCGACACGGCGTGCGGCTGGGCGATGCACCTGGCCAAGAAGAACCTCCCACACCCAACCAAGGTGGTCTTCGAGTACTTCGGCAGGTGGCAGCGGTTCTTTGAGACGGGGGAGACCACTCGCCAGTGGTGCGCGGCGCAGAGGAAGCGGACACTCGTGGCCATGCAGAAAGCCATGCAGGTCGGAAGCCTTGGAAGGGAGAGAGAACTGTGTGTTGGGGCAGGGCAGCGCAGGCTGTCGATGAGCTCTGTCTGTCTGCCTATGTGGTGGGTGTGTCAGGATGTTGCCCGATCTCCGAGTGAGACGGGTGTGCGCATCGTGCTGGTCCATTTAGAGCTGCATCTCGCCTTCAGTGCCGCCCTCAAGGCATCCACGCCCATCGACCAGCTCATCGACGACCACCGACGAGTTCTCACAGACCTGCGCACCCTCCCCGCCATCCAGCGGGCACACGGCGGCAAATCCGCTGAACCAGTGAGCGAGCGAAGCACAGAAAGTACAACCTGTCTGTGTACGTTGCTTGCACTGTGGTGTGTCTGTGTGTCGTTCGTCAGGTAGATGAGACCGAGGAGGCGCCGTCTTCGTCTCAGGCGGAGCCGCCGGGTCATCGTCGAGGGAAGGCCTCCTGGAAGCCCGTCATCAAAGACCACCACGTCGACCTCATCAAAACAGCCGACAAGGTCAGCAGAGAGAAGGGGTGCCGACACACTCATATAGGGCTAGAGAACCTCTATTGTGTGTCATTCGCTTATCCGCCAGTTGCTGAGGGCGACGGTGGCTTTGTTGGGTCCAGAAGTGGGCTGTGTGTACAGCGAGTGTATCGCCTACCTCCAGGCCTGCCACGCACAGCTGCCAGAGGGACAGCGAAACAAGGTCAGACAGGCGCGCAGACGACCAACCACACGAAGAACAGCTGCACGCACGATTGTCATGTGTGGCGGTGGTTCAGGTGGTCCCTTTGGTGGAGCTGCATCTGGAGCTGCTCAAGGCTGCGGGGCCGTCCCTCGACGCACAGACAGCGCTCACATATGTCACGGATCCTGACTTCATGCAGCTGCTCAAGTGAGTGAAGGAGTCAGTCAGGTGCACACAACACGCACCTCAGACAAAGACGTGATCGGTTGTTTTGGTGTGGACAGCTCCCCGGGCCCCGGTCGCCTTGCTGACGCGTTGAGAGAGACATATCAAGTCTGCATCGGGCGAGACGAACCGCAGGTCAGTCTCTCACACACTCCCACACACACCAGACATCCATCGACAACTCATCCACTGCCGCTTGTTTCCCTGCAGCTTCGTGTCCCCCTAGTCCAGTATTTCGTCAGTCAGCTGGCGGCTTTGCTCTCCCTCCTGCCAGCCATCCCCCCGCCACTCATCGACAGGGCACAGCTACACGTCAAGTCACTCGCAGCGCCACCCCAGACCCCAGCAGCAGCAGCAGCAACAGAGGATCAGGTGGCCGCCCTGCCAGAGCTCTCCAAGTCGCTGCGTGCCATGAGTAGGCTGTTGGTGCGTTACCTGGAGATCCTTGACGCCCGTCCGCCGTGGCCGCTGCTGTTTTTGCTGGTGTTGGTGCCGAATAGCACTGATGTGCCTGACGCCGAGGGTGGTGGGGGCAGCGAGATGAGCCAGGTGGGGCTGGCCAGGTACCTCGGGCGATTCTGGAGGGGTCTCGGGGACGCTATCAGACACAGCGGCTGGACGGTGAGTGAACTGAGAGGGAGAGATGCAGAGGTGTTGGTGTATTTGTGGTTTGTGTTTCCACAGGCGTGCAACACTGTCCTTTGCGATCTTGTGACCCTGTACGGTGACTCGCCGGCCACTGCCATGGTGTGGTCCGCCCTGGGCGAGTCCGTCTTGGAGCTGCTTGACCCCTCCACCGAGGCGGCCGTGCGCGAGGACATACTGGCGGCCATCGAGACCCACCCGGCCGTCCTGTGGCTGACCACCAAGGACCCCCACATCAAGGTGACACAACGCCCATGCCCCTACCTGACCGACTCACTTCTTTCTTTGCCTTTGCCGTTTCAGCACAAGATCTTGCAGAGGCTGGCTGCGTCCATATCGGCGGCAAGTGACGGCTCTGATGCACCTGACGCAATGTGGCTGAGGTGCGCCGTGGCGATGGCGCCCAATGCCAGAGGCATGGATGTCCTCGGTGGGGATGTCAAGAGCGACTCCTCTGCGGAGATTCAAAGGGCGTTGTATGAGGGCGCCGTGCTCTACGTGGCCACCTTCCGCAGTCTCATCAATAAGGTCAGAAGAGGGCGACAGGCAGGGCAGGCCGCAGCAGAGTGTGTCTGTCCATGTACCGATGGGATGGGTGGCTCCCTTGCTCTCCAGGTGTCCAGCCCAGACGTGCGCTTCAACTCTCTGCTGCATGGCGGCCTGTTCGCTGCCGTGTGCTCTCTGGAGATGCTGCTCCTCAACCCATCGCCACTGGACGACTCCGTCCGTGGCACCGACGCACGGACGGCCCTCGCCCACATCCGCCTCTACCAGCACCGGCACCCTGCCTCTGCGAATGGCGTGGCAGCACTAGTGAGGGCGTCGTATGTGCCCCTGTGGTCGACGGAGATGCTGTCCGACCCGCTGGCGCTGCCCCGGATGCTGCCGGGCGGCTGGGGAGGTGACGAGAGCGGGGAGGCCGAAGTGGGTGGTGGTGCTGCTGTGGGGTGCCGTGGTGAGGGCGTCATGTGTCTGCCGGCGCTGATCCTGGTGCTCATCAAGGCGGGCAAAGCGTCGAGCCACGAGATGCTCACCATCCTCAATAACATCAGGTCAGCCAGCTCAACACACGGAGCGAGTCTGTCTATTGTCAGGTCTGTCTGTCTGTCTGTGTATTGTCAGGTCGCTGGGTCCGTTAGACCCCGAGGCCTTTGCCTTTTGCCATCCGTTCGTGTCGCCTTACCGCCCCTCCCTCTCCCCTTCTGCCGGCGCCGACGGCCCCCGGTCGCCAACGTCAGTCCACGAGACCGTCCCCTTCCTCCCACCACCCGCATCACTGCCACACGCACACCAGCTCACGTGGACCCTCCTCGTCCTCGCCTACACCATGGTGGCGCAACGGTTCGAGCTCCCCTTCATTGGCACAGCAGCCACAGCCGCTGCTGGTGGTGGTGGTGGTAGTGGTGAAGGCCAGCAGCAGTCACACACACACGAGAGGGAACCGGGTGGCCGTCACGGCCGCGGAGGGACACCGAAGGAGAGAGGGAGGCCGCCGGCATCTTCATCGGCGGCGGCAGCAGCAGCAGGAACGCAATCGGGTGCCAAGGCGGGCGACTCCCCTGTGTCGCATCTGCCGCAGTTCCTGCTGTACATGCACACTCTGATGAAGGAGTCGGCCGCCAACAGCTGCACGGCCTCGCGGCTGTGGCTGCAGGGCATGAGGGGCGACACAGCCGATGCATCCATCGGGGAGGGGCCAAGCAGGGCGGCCCTCGACGACGGACCTGATGGGTGGAAGAAGCTCGTCGAGGCCCCTTTCCCACTGCCGCTCGAGTCGTCCTGCTGGCAGGACATCCTCGCGCAATTCACAAGTGAGACAACATGGCGAAATGGATTCGTAGCGGCTCGTGTGTATGTGTTGTGTGTGTTCGGTCCACAGGTCGCGGCGGTGATTCTTCCACCTCTTCCTCCGGTGGGTGTGTCGGGCTGGTGCATCCCGGCAGCGTGGTGCTGTTCCTCCACCTGCTGGAGCAGATGTGCGTGTTGGCGTCCGATGGAGTATCGGTGCACGCCCCGTCACACGTGCAGGGCACCCTGCTGTCCGTGCCCTCCATCACCTTCGCAGAGAGCAACCGGAAGATCTTCACAGACTGGTTCCAGAAGGGCGTCAGGCGGTACTTCAGCAGACTCACGGTCCGTCAGCCACCCACCCAGAGAGAGAGACGATAGATACACGCACCTTCACGGCTTCATCCCTACTCTCTATGTGTGTGTATCAGCTGGGTCGGTTCCTGTCTTCTCCGGGCTACTTCTCCGTCTGCGAGACCAGGCTTGTCGACGTCATAGCCGCCCTCCGTGACAGACCGTCAGCCCCCGCACAGCCGCCCCTCATACCGCCAAAGTCCCCCGAGGTCCGTGACGACGACCAGCTGCAGGGTTCACGCGCGTCAAGGGCCGGCACACAGGCGTCTCCGCCGTCTGGCTCGTTGAGGCCGCGAGCGGGTGTCCCGCTGAGCTTCTCGTCCACACACACTACAGGACAGCCACATCCACCCACAACCGGTAATCACACGAGTGGGGCAAATGCAGTCACTGCATCAAACCTGATCGAATCTTGTGTTGTGTCGTCTTTTGTAGGTGACCTGACGGCGCCCACGTTGCAGGGTCCTTCCTCCCTCACCGCTGCCTCGCAGACCACAGCCCAGCCGTCACAGGGAGAAGGTCAGTCAGTGAATGGACGGGCGAGCGACCGAGGTGGCTCTGATTATCTATCAATTGGGCATGCAGGTCGGGATGTGGGTGGGCATCGTCCGTTGGCCGAGCCGGCCAGTGCTGCAGCTGCAGCAGCTGGTCAGCATAACAGCGTGGCACATCGGCCAGCAGAGGGCGCCGGAGCGGCCAGCAAGCGGCTTGAGGAGCTCGAGGCCACCATCCTCAGCGCACTGCTGAGCGCTCTCAGCCTCAACAACTCAGGTACGTGGGCGGCACACACGTCTCCTGTGCGTGTGTGTCCCATCACCGTGTCTTCGTTGATCCAGGGACGATCAGAGGTCTGTGCTACCTCTACAAGGCTCGGTGCTCCATCGTCCTGCAGCAGCTGGTGCGCGAGGAGCAGTCCCACCAGCAGCACCACCACCTGTGGACCACCCCGTCGGCCGACTCGTTTCTGGACGGCGACCAGAGCCCCCAGGCACAGGCACGGACACCGGCCGCCATCCTGCTGAGCAAGGTGTACCGGGGCGACACACTGCTCCTCAAAGCGCAACCCGCATTCATCAGCCTCGCGGGTGGACGGTCGGTCAAGACATAGCACACCTGACAGATACACGCATGGGATGGGTACATCCCTCTGTGCGTGTGCCTGTTGTGTCTCATTCAGGCTGGAGGAGGTGTGCCAGCTTATCTACGGCCTCCGTGCGCACCTCGCCCCGTCAGCCAAGTCCACTGGCCCCTGCGTCATGGTCATTCGGCCCACCGGCGACGCCCCCGAGGCCTCGGCCGCATCGAGCGACCTCCCCATAGCCCTCAGCCCCGCCAACGCCACTCTCGTGCAGGTGGTGCTGGCTCGCGCATGGCGGGACGCCGCATGCGCCCTCGGCGACAAGACTGCGCTGAGTCGGTGGGTGGAGACGTATGAGCAGCCCGGTGCTGAGATGGTGGTGTCCAAGGCGGCCCTGGAGGGCGTGAGGGCCCAGCTGAGGCTGTTAGACGGGGAGAGGGCAGGGTGCCGGTCGTCCATTCAGATGGCCCTGGCGCAGCTGCCGGCAGACTGGGCAAGTAAGGATACCGAAGCAGACCGACCAGACAAGGATGACGTGAGCCACAGCTGCATGGTCCGTTTGTTTGTGCTGTCTCGTGTATCGTGTGTGCAGCTGCTGATCAGCAGAGGGATGTGGAGGAGTCCCTCCGGTCGAGCTCGCCCCGCGCCGACGAGAGTGGCAGTGGCAGCAGCTCCAGCCCCCCGATGCCGTCGCCCTCATCCTACCACTACGAGATGGTGCTGCGTCTGTCGGAGTGGCCGCAGGTGTCCGACCTCTTCCTCATGGACGCGGCAGCCACCGCACACGACCTCATCGACAACCCGCCGCCACACCCTCCCGCCCCTGCCTCTCCGCTGCTGGAGCGCTTCTACTACTCCCTCGACAAAGCCCGGGCGTCCATCGTCACCCACATGAGCGCGCAGAGTGTGGTGGAGCCGATGCCGGCCTTCCCATGTGTGTCGCTGGGCAGCTGTGGGGCCATGGCTCGTCAAGCAACGGCATTGCGATGTCTGGACTTGTTGGAGCGGCGGGTGACTGAGAGAATTGTTGACGGCGGCAAGACCGGCGAGGTTGTTCTGCCCTCGATCGATGACATGAAGGTGAGAACAACCAAGCGGGGGGCGAGGCAGGTCGGGTGGCGAGGGTCAAGATTCATTCAGCTTCTCCTGTCTGTTGTCTCCAGTTCTCGAGGAGCCTTGGTCTGCCGCTGCACTTCGCTGCGACCGACCTGGTGAGTGAGTGAGGCAACAGGCGGGCGTGGAACAGAGAAAGAAACAGTTTCTGTGCACTGGACACGAGCGGCTACACAACAGTGACTGACGTCCCCGTGTGTGTCTGCGTGACGTGACTGTGTAATGCAATGTGTCAGATGCGGCTGCATAACATGGCAGTGCGGTCGGGCAACCAGAGCTACGCGTTCAGCCTCCTGCACCCTTCCCTCCTCCCCGCACCCATGGACGACTCAGACCCCATATACGCCGCCCAGCACAGCCTCTGCTACGCACACAGCATGGCCGCCACAGGCCGCCTCCCATACGCCTTCACCAGCCTCCAGGAGGCCCTCACGGCCCTCCTCCCACACCTCAGCAAGGCTGACCATGACGGCGGCCAGCTGGTGGGGCAGCTCACGGCTCAGCTCGTGACGGAGTACGTCGACATGCTGCGCGCGCATCACCGAGTCATCATCGACAGCGAGAGCACTCGCGAAGGCGACGCGAGTCCGCTGGACGCGTTGCGTGTGAGCGGGGGTCTTCTGGAGGAGAAAGTCGGGCAGCTACAGACCCAGCTGCTGCAGATCCGCGCCACCCGCCGCATACACACCGACTCTACGGGCATCCCTGTGGACGCTGATGTGGTGCGGGCGATAGGCCAGCACTGGACCAAGAAAGACTGGGACCCGTCGGCGTCGCCCCCCGGTGCGGCCAAGCACCCCCCGCCAGTGCACCACGTCACATCCCACCTGTCGGCCGCCCACCGGCCCCTCTTCAACCCCAAAGTGGCGGGGTGGCTGCTTCGGACCGGCTGTGAGATCGTGAGGGACAGTGCGGACCTCTGGCGGCGGTACGGCGACTGGTGCTACGACCAACGGCGGCAGGTCGACGGGCCGCAGCTGGCGTGGAACGTGCTGGAGCTGCTCAAGCAGCAGGGACTCATCAAGTCACCCACCACCGAGGACGGCAGCACACCGCTGCGCGAGCGGCTCGCACAGCTGGTGGGCGTCTGCCGCACTGCCGTCAAGGAGTGGAGCGAGCTGCACCCCCCTGCACCGCCAACCGCAGCCGAGATGGAGAAGGGGCGGTCCCTGGCACAGCTGGAGAGGCAGGGGGCGGAGGCGGCGTTTGACTGGTCTCACGCGCTGTCGTCGTCGGCCATGTGCGAGCTCTTCCCCCCTCGCGTCAAGACGGCCGTGGTGGAGCTGCTAAAGCGGTACTGCCGGTCGCTGCACAAGTGGCGGACTCTCACGGCCACCGAGTGCCTGGCCGCCTATGCCAGATACATGTCCGTGGGGCCGCCCAAGGCGACTGGAGGGGGAGAGGGGGCACAGGAGGCCAGGGGGTGGGGTGCAGAACAACAGTCTGAGTGCATCCTGCCGCCCCCGCACGCCACCCTGGTCAAGATGTTGCTGCGGTGCCTCAAGATTCTGCCCGCTCAGTTCAACCCCAAGCTGGCCCTCGAGACCATCACCGCACCCGCCATCCCACCCGCCGTATGGCTACAGGTCGCGCCTCAGCTGCTGGCCACCACACGCCACCCACACCCCCTCTCACGGCAGGCGGCCCTGCGCCTCTTCTGGCGACTCTCTGACGCCTGCCCCAGACACACACTCTTCGCCGCGAGTGTGTCGGAACAGTCGATTGCAGCCGAGAGAGACGATGCCGCCAAGGATGGAGGCCATGACGCTTCAGTGCGGCTATCTGAGGGCGGGCGCGCGATGGAGTGTCTGCGGGAGCACCAGCCCGACATGGTGCAGGCGCTGTCGGGTCTGTTGGAGGGCGTGGCCGCCCTGGCCAACCCCATTGATGAGGTCTCCCACCGGTACCTCGAGCGCATCGTGGCCTTCATCAACTCAGACATGTCCCTCCAGCCGGGCATCCTCCCGCTGCTCTACGGCAAGGTCAACGAGTTCCACGCCGCACTTGTCAGCCTCTCGGGCGATACCGTCCTCCCCCAGCCCGGGTCCACGCCCACTCCCCCACGCCAGCAACGACTCCCCCCTCACCGCGGCGGCAGGCGGGGTCGGCAGCAGCAGGTGGACTTCCCCCCCGTCCAGCCCATTGCCCCCGCACCGCAGGCCAGCGCGCCGTCCCCGTCTGCCAAGGGCGTGCAGAAGGCCGTTGATGCCATCAAGATGCTCAGTGGCGGCGGGGCGCCCGTGGTGGACTCGATCGCCGCCAGGCGGTTCCTGTCGCGTATTGTGCCGCAGCTGCGATATGCGCTGGATGCGCACGCTTCGCTAGGTGAGGACGACGAGAGGCAGCGGGCAACGGAGAGTGGTGGTGGTGGTGGTGCTGGTGAGAGGAGGGATGAGGGGCGGTGGGGAGAGGAGGCTGGCAAGGACCCAGGCAACATGAGGCGGAGCTTCATTACGCACCTGACAGCCATACTCAAGTACGTTCGTGAGACCCGTGAGGCGCAAAGAGAGAGACCAGGAGGCACACACCAAACGTCATTTGATGTGCAGGGAGTGCGGCCGGATCCCGTCGCAGCCGCTGCGTGAGATCTCCCCCTCGCTCGAGCAGCTCAGCTCGTCAGTGGCCACCGACACGCCCCTCAAGCAGCCCCTGCTGCACCTCCCCACCACTACTCCCTCAGGCGCCCCCGCCCTCCTGCCACTCTGCAGGTTCGGCCCCAAGGTGTCCTGCCTGGCCACCAAGACGCGGCCCAAGAAGGTGGTTATAGAGGACGACAAAGGGCAGCAGCACACTTTTCTGCTCAAGGGCCGCGACGACCTGCAGCTCGATCAGCGGCTGATGCAGGTCCTGGCCCTCACGACGAGAGTGCTCGAGGAGGAGGGCAGGGCAGGCTGGCGGTGCAGGCACTATGACGTGGTGCCACTGTCGCCCAGGTCGGGGCTGATTCGGTGGGTCAACAACGCCGTGCCCTTCTTCGCCCTCCTCAAGCAGAGGAAAATACAAAAGGTACGGGTGAATTGAGTGACCCGACACATAAGCCCGTCCACCATTACCTGTTTGTTTTCCATCTCCCACACACAGGAGCAATTGCGCCTTCTGCAGGCGCAGTTGAAGGCGTCTGCGCCCGTGGCCCCGCAGCAGGGCGGCATCATCTCCCTCACAAACCTGACGGGCTCGCAGCGGAAGGAGACCGACTTCCACCACAAGTTCCAGCCTTACCGCAAGCACTTCGAGGAGGGCGGCGGGGGCGTGGGCGGTGGGCCCACCGACGAGACCGCCGTGCGCCTGGTGTCGCGGATCGCCGCTGCTGTGGCGGGGCGGATTGAGGGTGCGACCGAGGCGTACCACAGGAAGGTGCAGGAGAAGCTGGAGAGGCGGGGCATGAATCCTAACACCACACAGAGGAAGGACTGGCCAGCCGACATGATGAAAGAGGTCAGCCAGGCCTTGGGACAGATTTAGGGCTTCGAGAAGGGACCCAGCCTCTCTCCCCTCACACCTTGCTGTGTCTGTCATGTCAGGTGTTTTTGGAGCTGCAGAGCGAGACGCCGCCCGACATCATATCTCGCGAGCTGTTCCTCTCGTCGACCCACCCCGCACACCACACGGCGCTGACGGCGTCGTTCGCCACATCCACGGCCATTCACTCGGCCATCGGGCACCTGATTGGCCTCGGCGACCGGCACCTGGACAACATCCTTCTCGACGCGAGGACGGGCGAGGTGGTGCACGTTGACGTGTCGATCTGCTTCGACAGGGGGGCGCGGCTGCGGGTGCCCGAGTGTGTGCCGTTCCGCCTCACGCGCATCATTTCCTACGCCCTCGGGCCCACCGGCACACACGGCATCTTCCAAGAGGTGAGATAAGCCACGCGTGGAGAGAGGGGGGAGCAACAAAGCCTCAAGTCTCGACTGCATGGTGTATGGTATGTGACTGAGTGCAGACACTGGAGGATGTGTTGTGTATCCTCGGCGAGTGGCGTGAGATGTATGCCGGCCTGATGGACACCCTCCTGCTGGCCCCTCTGCACGATTGGCTGTCTGCGGCGGCCCTGCCGCCCCCAGTGTCGCTCGAGGAGGTGGCTGTCACGCGAGAGCGGGTGCTCAAGGAGGCCCTCAGCAGCCTGCTCGACACCATTAGCAGGGACACCTCCAAACAGCTATCCAGGCTCGCTGCTGAGGCACAGGTCGGGGTGTGTGGTCGAGACAATGGCCATGCGGAGTCACCCATGTGTGTGTGTGTGTGTGTGCAGGAGGTGGCGAGGGCCCAGTCGTCTGTGATTGAGACGCTGAGGGAGCTGAGCCTGACGGGCGACAGCAGCGGATATGTCACCAAGAAGGACCGCATCGACTACGAAAACAAAACCAACAAAATACAAAAGGTACACACACAGCACACCCACCCCTCACACACAGCGAGACTGGCTCCCCTCCCACAGGCCCACCAAGACCCTCGTCTCCTCTCTGTGTGTCTGTGTGTGTGCAGGAGCTGTCCGATCTCGAGGCCAAGCACGCCAGCAGCACTGCGCAGTTGGTGGAGTGCAGGGCCACCATCCAGTCGTCCGCGGTGGCGCTGCAGGGGGTGTATCAGTTCCTGCTGTCTCTGCAGCACCACTACCAGTTCTCCTCCCACTTCCTGGTGTCCTTCAAGAGCCCCGTGGCGCTCATCCCGCCCGTCAAGATGCCGACTGACGTCGAACAGCGGGCCAGCGTCAGCGACAGGTGGCGGGCCATTCACAGGTTCAGCTCGAGGGCGCAGAAACTCTGCAACATCTTTATCAACCTCCAATGCACTCTGCGGGTAATCGAAAGGAAGAACGGACAGACGGAGCGATTTCCCTCAGTGGTGTCTATCTGATGTGGTGCGTGTGCAGGGGCTGTCTGAGCGAGTGGCTCCCCTGGGGATGTTGACACAGGCGTGGTCCAACCACCACCCCCTGCAGTTCTTCATGCGGCTCTTCGCTGAGCTCAAGGCGCCCACACACTCACCTGACGAGCCGTTCCAGCTCACGACCGACACAGCCGTACTCAACACGGCAGTCCAGGTACACACACACACACAGGCTGACGCAGAGGCGAGACGGGTGGGTGCGATCGGATGGGCGTGTTCTCTCCCTCCCTCTCTCTGTCAGCGTTTGGATGAAGAGCTTCAGACGATGCGCCATGCGGCCCAGCAGCAGGAGAACAACTTCGTCGCCGTGGCCGACCAGCTCGACAGAGCCATGCAGCTCTTCGCCAAAGGTAGGTAGGTTGCCACGCGCACGCGCATCCGACCAACACACCTCACCTCCCCCTGCCCACGCTTGCAGACGGTGCGCTGTCCGGCCTCCGAGTGCGTCTGGAGCGTCGCGCTTCATGCATGCGTCGTGACGCCAGCGACTCCCTGGCATCCCTCAAACCAAAGGCCGTCGGCGTGGGAATGGGCGGCATCGGCGGCTCTCAGTCGGCCACGGCCCGCAAGAAGCAGCTGCCCGTCATCGGCGGCTGCTGGAAGTGGTGCGTCCACCTCCTCAAGGCCACCAAGACCATGATTGAAGGCGAGGGCGGCCTGAATACGCTGGTGGAGTTGGTGGCTATAATGGACGATGTGCTGGAGGTGCTCAAGAACTGCTCGAGCGGCGGGGTGCCCGCTGACCTGGTGGAGCTGCTCAAGGGGTGGCAGACGATAGTCAAGGCGCTCTACGCCTTTGAGGCGTCCGCACTCTCCCTTGCACCATCGCGCCTGCAAGTGCTGCACCCCAGCGACCTTCACGAGACACACACCGACACTCACCGAACACCCCCCGACCCGCCGCCGACCGGCCCGCTGCTGGAGAGCCCGGCAGACCTGGAGAAGGCCGATGCGGAGGTCCGTTTCGGGGTACTGTTTGATGTGGATGACTGGGCCTTGACCAACCACCCTGTGCGCAACGTCGGTGCAGCGACGGCGCTGGGTGATGGCGGGCCGCAGGCAGGTGTTGTCCCGCCGTGGCTGCAGCGGCTGGGGGAGGTGACGGCCGAGGGCGACAGGGCCGCCAATGAGTGGAAGAGACTCAGGTGAGTGGTGTGGGTTGGAGGGAGGGAGGGGCGAGGCGGTCTGACTCACAAATGGATGCATGGATGGGTCTTTTCTGTCTTATAACATATATAACGTTTGTATGGTGCAGTGCGGCACTCAGCCGAGAGGAGGTGTCCTTCACTGGGATGGCCGAGGGCACCGAGCGTGTCAAGAAGGTACGCACGCACACAAGCGGAAGAAATGACAGACACTGACTGGAGAACGAAACTGTTCTTCTTCTCGTGCTGGACATCGTGTGTCTTCTCCAGGGTCTGCGTGGGCTGTCCGGGCATCTGGATCACCTGCTGTCGATCAACACCGACGCGGCCACCTCCCCGTCAGAGTCCAGCCGTGACAGTGTAGCGCCCCCCACCGACTTCGCCCCGCTCGACGGCCACATCAAGGAACTCCAATCAGCCATACACACCATCAGCAACGAGCTGGTAGGTCCCTCTCCCTCACGCACCGTTCCCCCACTCCCCAATCTCTCTCTCTCTCTCTCTTTTGCGTCAGACCCGACTGCGTGACGACATAACGGCGGCGCAGCGGAAGCACGATGTGGACCTCGGCCCATCCTCACCGTCGTCGGCCTCGCCCCCTACTACTGCGTCGAGCCAGTCGTCCAACTGGGCGCGGGGCGCCACGCCAAACATCAAGAGCGCCATATCCTTCTCCTCATCCCTCGCGTCGACAAACGCACCCGCCACTAGCTTCTGCTCGTCGGCCGTCACCCTCTGTCTGGTGCAGAAGGCGCTCGAGAACGACTTCCCCCTGGCGTTCGCCGCAGCCCCTCTGTCGGACGAGCGGAGGCAGAAGCTCATTGAGGAGGACAAAAAGGCCGAGATCGCCAATGCGGGAGTCCATGACGGCACCACTACACCGCAGAAAAGCGACGATGGCGAGGAGCAGCCCGCCGTGGCTTGGGGCCCGGCACGCTCTGCGCGGCAGTCAGCGCCATCGCTGGCCGACTTCCCCGACCTTCAGTCGACATCGGCCAGCCCACAGCGCTCACCCATGCCGAAGAGAGCAGCAGGCTCGTCAGGGGCGGGAGGGTCGGCCGATAGAGCCAATGGAGAGAGGATGGACCCGGCTCTGCGTGCACACTACGCCAGGGCGCTGCGGCTGGATGTGCGGGAGTGGGTGGCCATGGCGCTGGGGCGGCTGATGGCCAAGATGTACGGCAAGAGGACCGACAAGCTGCAGGCCGGAGTGGCATCACAAGACTTCCTCGACGTGGTGGCCACCGTCGGCCTCGCGCCCCTCATGGCGCAGACAGTGACCTACACACTGGCCTCGGTGTTGGATCGGCTGCTTCTGGCCGTCTACGGCAGCGCCCACTCGGTCACACAGGCGCTCAAGGGCGGCGGGGACAGCACAGAGGGCTTTGTGCTGACACGCTGCAGCCTACGCGGTCTTGAGGAGGCAGTCGAGACGCTCATTCACCAGCACCAGCCGGCCATGGGGGGGTCGGGCCCCACGGCGTTTGTGGAGAACTTCATGGCGGCACTGAACGAGCCGTCGCGCCAGCGGCTCAGAAGCTATGAGGTGCAGCGGCAGGCGTACCTTTGGGGGGCGTTCGAAGCGTCCCTCCCCGTCTACCGTGGCAAGATGCTGGAGCTGGCCTTCGCAGCCCGTTGGGTGCACTTCCCTCTGCTCAACGCAGCCATGGTGGCAAAGGAGATCGAGAACGGCCAGAACAGCATCCCGGCCGCCCCGCCCCCAGGCATGACTTCAGCGAGCGTTGTCTCGGTGACGCTCTCTACCCTGCCGTCGCCACCGAGGCCCCCGCTGCTGGCAGGTGGCAGGGAGGGGTGGATCGACCTGGCGTCGCATGTGCGTGAGGTCCAGCCGGTCATGGGGGAGCTGTCCGAGTGCATGGGGGCCATGACACACGCCGAGGACGAGCTCGAGACCAACCTGCTCAGCTGGGGCAGGCAGCTGCTGTCCTTTGGGCTGGCCGTTGGGCTCACTCTCCAGGGCGGTGCGGCCATCGCGCCATCGGCCTTGCCGCCACTGCGGGCGTATGTGGACGCGAGGGCGATGAGAGAGGCCACCGGGCGAGAGAACGAGGAGTATCAAGGGAGGAGGGGTGAGCTGCAGGCGGCCCTGGCTCGGCTGCCGTCGCCCCGCCCCCTGCCGACGGAAGACGTTGTGCAGGAGCAGATGGTGCTGCACAAGGAGGGCACGGTGCGTGTCAAGAAGCTGCGAGAGGCACGGGAGGCCGTCAACCGTCACGCCATGGACCTTTGGCAGACCCACCCACGGCTGCTGGCCACCCTGCTGAAGCTCTACAAGATGTACTCCCACCTGTTGGGCAGAGACAAGGGTGCCGTCGAGGGGCGGCTGAAGACGCTGCTGCCCAGCATGTGTCCCATTCTGCTGGCCAAGTCGGGGGAGCGGTGCGAGCGGATTGTGACGACGCTGCACAGCCTGCAGAACCACTTGCTGGAGGGCAAGAAGAAGGCCCTTGACGTCAAGCAGCTGCTGCTGGTGCCCACCATCGACAAGAAGGACCGCAGGGCCGGCCAGGCCACAAAGGACCCGCTGCTCGACGAACGCATCGAACAGGTGTGTGAGTGAGTGGGTGAGGGAGGAAGTCACTCAGACGCGGGAACAATGCACATCATGTGTGGTGTCGATGCAGTCGACCATTCTTCCGGCGTCCCTGTCGGCCCCAATGTCTGTGGTGAAGGACGACCTGAAGGCCCTCAACGATTACACCCTGGCCCTCCTCTCAGACCGCAAAGCTGCCGACCTCGGCGAGCAGCTCTCATCCACCACACACCAGCCACCAACATCGCGCGACTTCACCGACCTCACACCCATTGCCCCCGACGCCGCGCCCCCGTCGCTGCCACCGTTCCCACAGGAAGGGGCCAAGGCCGCAGCAGCAGACGGCAGCCCTCGCGAAGGCATCATGGCAGATGGGCAGGACGTCGGGTCGGCTTCGTCTGCGCGCGGCGGTGTGGCGAAGGAGAAGGACACTGCTGGTGAGGCGTCGGATGAGATCATGGATGTGCTCGAGGAGGAAACAGAGGAGGAAGACGCCGAAGGGGAAGAGGAGGACGCACAAGAGGTGAGTGAAGTTGGAAATAGACAGACAGGCGCACATCCATCAGAGCATTCTGCCCGTCCACCATGGCCGATGTGTGTGGTGTCTGTCGTGTCGTGTGTGGTGTCTGTCAGGGCGGTGCTGGTGGTGCGGCTCACATGGAGCAGCTGGCCCAGGACATCGACGAGGACGCCATCAACCTGCAGATCCTCCGCACAGAGGCCAAAGCTGACGCAGACACCGACGCCATTTCCAAGCCACGGGAACAACTCGACCAGCAGCGCAAGCGAGCCGTGCACGAGACAGGGGACGGGGCGGGCGAGGGGGAGGCCATCGATGAGTGGGAGCTGGAGGGAGAGCTTGACGACATCGAAAGCGACCTTTGTAAGACAGACAATCGGCACACACCAAGGAACTTAATTGAAGTGGCCATTGTTGATCTCTCTGTGTCTGTGTCTGTCTGTATGCGTGTGTACGTCCGCAGTGTTGCAAGAAGAGCGCCAGGCTGCTCCTGCCCAATCCGCTCTCAGCCCTTCACGCACCCACGCCCGCCCAGCAGCCGAGGCACCCCGGCCTCGTGTCGACCGGCCGTCAGTGTACAAGTGGCAGGCCACCATGGCCGTCAAGTCGGTCCAGCGCAAGCTCACCGCACTCATCCGCCGAAGACGACCGAGGCAGCAGCAGCAGCAGCAGCAGTCTGGAGCCGTCGCTGACGACATCCCGGCGGCCTCGTCGTCCTCGATGGAACGCCGCGCAGCCCCTGTGAGTGGAGGGGGCGGTGGCGGTGGTGCTGGAGGTCGGTCACAGGCTCCCGCGGCCCGCGCAGCCCATGAGCTGCTGCAGGAGGCGATGGGAGTGGATCGGCTGAGCCAGATGTATGAGGGCTGGACGCCCTGGGTGTGAGTGGCGTGTGAGGGACAGACAGCAGCATGGATGGCCGAGAGGCCTCTCTATCTGTCTCATCTCATCTCACGGGCTGGTGGCGGCGACCGTGCAGTGCATGCGCTGCGTGAGAGCTGCCTGCCTGAGTGCCTGCCTGCACCCTTTGTGGGCGTGGCGTGCACACACACCTGGGTGGAGTGTTGTTGGTGGAGGAGGGAGCCAGACAGACAGACAGACAGACCAGATAGCTATGCTGCTCACGTGGGGGTGCATTGCCTGAACGGATGGAGGGAGGGCCGGGGCTCTGCTGCAGCGACACTACTACTACTAGGCGCCCTCCCTTGATCAGTTTGTGCGGTGTCGTGACCCATCGACGAGCGAGAAAACTAAATACTGTCTGTCTCTCGTGCCGTCCGTCCGTCCGTGTCTTTTTCCCATATATTGTGCCCTCTCCCTCGGCCCGCCGAGACAGACAGACAGACAGACAGGTCGATTCGATGTGGGCCTTCCTCCCCTGTGGATGTCAGTCACTTGCCAGGCCAGCCAGAGCACTAGGTAGGTACTTGTGGGGACAGGTGAGCGGGCGGGAGGGCAGGCAGAAAGGGCAGAGAGACTCCATCCATCGCGAACACATGGGTACTTATACACCATAGGCAGGCGGGCACTGCACCAAGCCAACAAGGAAGGGAGACAGACAGCAAGGCGGGCGGGCCCACATGTCAGCCAGGGCGTTGTCACCACCACCGCTTTGCGCTGCGCTTCGTCTAAGTTCTATACCACAGCACCCCCCCCTGACGTCTATCTGTAGCTGAGCGCTGCCGAACAGTGCGTGTGTACGTGTGTGTCTCTCGCCGCCTCTGCATGGAAGTGCCAGTACGGCAGAGACGGCTTGAGAGAGATCTGGTACATGCCACGCCATGACCAGCTCAATTGACCATCGCACGCCCAATTAACGCGGAAACAT
This sequence comes from Vitrella brassicaformis, assembly GCA_001179505.1. NCBI lineage: Eukaryota > Vitrellaceae > Vitrella > Vitrella brassicaformis. The sequence continues at coordinate 119,883 of CDMY01000770.1, read as the reverse complement.
GGTTGGACGGCTGGATGGATGTGATGTATCAACACGGATGTCGTGTAAACGAAGATGGACTGGTTGATTGGTTTGCGTGTGTGTGTCCAAATGGCCCTTTCCTTAAATTGCCAAGACAGCAAGCAAGGTCTGCACAGACGAAAAAGCGCCGATACGTCCACGTCCGCATGCAAAACCTCCCCCACCCTCGCTCCCTCCCCCTCCGTCCACCTGCCCCCGTTCGGCCCTATGCACCCCTCAGCCGGCCATACAGCCAGCCAGCCAGCGGCCCTCGGCTAGTCCCCACACCGATAAACCACATACTCATCTGAAGCCTTGATCTCCGCCAGCTCTTCCTCATCCACCTGAACAGACAACACACTCATACAAACGAACAGCGTGGGGTGCAGTGCATCTCTTCCTTGGCGCATGCAGTGATCCATCCACTCGCTGGGTCAGGTCACTGACGTCCCTACCGTGCTCTTGAGGGTGGGTACGGGCACATGCAGCCTGCTGCAGCAGTTGTCCTCGATGCTCAGCTGCTCATACCGCTCCGGCGACGGCCACCTCAGCCCGCCCCCAACCCTCATGTCACGCGACGACGGGTAGCTGAACCGCCGCATCATCCACCGCGGCAAATGCAGCCGCAGCGTGCCAGCGCCACCACCCCTTCCACCAGCAGCAGGCCTCCTATATTGGGGAGGGGGAAGCGGCACCCTCTCGGGGCCCGGCCCCCTCGATGCAGGCGTGCCCGTACCGGCAACCAAGTCCTTAAGCGACGGGGTGGACCTTGACGGCCGCACAAGCGAGATCGACCCCGAGTGCATGGCGTTGGGCACACGTGGGGTGCCGGAGCTGGTGGCGCGTGGGGGAAGAGACGCGAAGGAGATGGGGGCCGGGGAGGGGCTCACTGTCTTGTCGCTCTCGAGCGCGGGGCTGCTCTCGGACGGCTCGGTCGACGCAGCGTGGCTGCTGGTGGCGTGTGGGTGTTTGGGTATGGGTGCCGGAGCTGGTGGTGCGTGTAGGCGGGATGAGGGGTGGTGGAAGTGGGTGTGGGGGCTGGAGAAGGTCATCTCCTGGGGGTTCCGCTGGAACTGACGCTGATCGATGGGGGGGGACACAACAGACGCATGCCGTCAGCAAAGTGCACAAGTGTGTCTCTGTGTGTGTCCCCATCGCCTCGCCCAGCCGACTGCTGACTGACTGACCATGTATAGCTGAGAGAGTCTGACGAGAATGCGCCACCTGCCCTCGTGCCGGTCGCTGAAGAATTTCTCAGGCCGCGCTATCAATCCCATACCGATCTCCCGGAGTGTCTGCTCGGACGCCAACACTATCCTGAAGTCAACAACACAACGCACACACACATCCATGACACAGTCTGGTCTGCAGGCCGGTGGGTGCGGTGCATTCGGTCAGTTGGTCACCTGATCTTGAGGTTGCTGACGTCATGCTTCTCGGGCAGTGGCATGAAGGGCGTGATGAAGTACCTGTGGGGTGGGGGGGACGGGGCCACAATAAATAAGGTCTTGTTCGTGTGTCCTGCCTGTGTGGATGCAGCCGAGCCGCGTGTGCGCCTACCGGCCTCGCCCACTGGTTCGCGTGCAGTAGAGCGAAAACACGTACCAACTGCCACACACACACACACACACACACTGGTCGTCTGGTTGCCACTCATGCCATTGATGCGCCAAGGCTCACGCGCTTTTGTAGTGGACTCGCGTGTTCCTGCCCCGCTCGTTGAAGTAAACGTGGTGCGGCGCGAAGATGCTGGACAGCTGGTTCAGGAGCTGGTTCAGGATGTGCCACCGGTCAGCAGGGGCGATGTAAGTCATCACACAAGGGTCGTCCACCGGCCCCTCACCCCTGGCTGCATGCTGCCCGCCCCCCGGCAGCAGGCGCCATATGTCGTCCCAGGGGTCTTGTAGACTGGCGGCGCCGCTGCCCATGAGCAGGAAGGCGCCAAGGTCCCAGTCGTGGCTGGCGCTGAACTGTCCGTCGGTGTCGTCGGCCGTCGAGCGTGCGGCCTGCCGTGCGGCGGTGAGGATGGCCTGCACCTCTATCTCGTTACGAAAAACCTCACGCAGATCCCGCTCGAACAGAGTCCTGATGCCATGCATGGCCAAACACAGGCGCATGCGTCTGTCGTCTGTGTCGGTGTGGTTTGTGGTGTGGGTCTGTAGGTACCTCTTCTCGACTCGGCGGAGGTCCTGCAGGTTCTCTGTGCTGTATATGGCGGCCTGGAGAGTGTTCATCATAGAGCGGTCCCGCCACTGTCGCGCCTCCTCCCGCCTCTTGAGCCACTCGTAGAAGAGCCGCAGCACGACAAGCGCGATGATCCAGAAGCGGTAGGAGACGAAGAAGGCCACGACGGGGGACTTGAGGATGATGACGGCCCGGCGGACATACCAGTTGTGCCTGTTCAGACACCCGCCATGGGTCTCGCGCGGCATAGCGAATATTGAGCAGTAGCTGCCGGGTGTGCCGACTCGGCCACGCTTAGATGTCCGTCAAAACCATCACGCGGGAAAATGGAATGGCTAGTAGGGTTAGGTCAAGTGTAGGGTTCAGCAGGGTTCACAGACGAAACTCGGCGCCACCAGCGAAACCGTTAATCGCGTGCTGGATGTGTCTATGATACACACACAGCAACACACACCAACACGCGCACACACAGCCATCCGTCCACCGGCAGACGCCGCCACCACTCATCCACCACCATGGATGGCATGCAGTGCAGCCCTTCGCAAAATTGCTCGACAGGGCATGCATATGGCGCATATAGGAAGGCCTTGTAAACCACCACAGAGAGAGAGAATAGTCAGACAGACACTGAGACCACAGACCGACACAGCCGTGAGGGGGAGGAGGTCGTTCAAAATCACCCGTCAGACAGACACACCAACACCGATAGCCATTGTCGATGAGCACCACCTCGCTCTCTCTCTCTCAGCAGCAGCACATACACATGATGCAGGTGCTCCCTCTGTCTGTCTGTCTGCTCAATCGACTGTGCACACACATGAACACATCTCTGCCTGTCTGTCTGTCTGTCTGTCTGCACTCCCAAACGCATCAAGGCATCCGTCTGGTCTGATCTGATCTATCTACAGGGGGGCGTGCAGCGCAGCGCAGCACATGGATGGATGGATGGAGGGATCGATGGCCGCACAATGAAGGAAACAACAGCACAGCCGTGGCCGGCCACACGCTGCTTGCTACGCCCTGGACACACACACACACACACAGAAAGCTGTGTGTGTGCCTTTGCAGGTCTGTGTGTAAGTATGTTGTCGCGCGTTTACTTTCTGATGTCGTAGTTGGGCGCCCTGTGAGCCCTCCCGAAGCTGTCGACCAACCAAGCGCGACCTAATCATATATATCAGCGATACGCACACACATCTGTGAGGCACCTGACCTGTCCGCCTGTGTGCGTGTGTGTCAGTTTGGCGCCCACCTAATTGGTCATACTCCATCCTCAAATCCGACAAGCGATGACGATTACTGACCAATCCACACACAAGCATAGGCAACACACACACATCCAGTCATTCTCCTGCCCCCTCTCAGAGGCTCTCTGTATGTGTGTGTGGTGGTGCATCCGTCCGTCATCCGTCGACCGGGGCCTACATACTTACCCACTTCTTGCGAACCAGGATAGGACGAGCAGCGGAATGAGTATGAGCGGTATCATGCGGACGACCCTGCTGGCGAGGTCAGGGTTGAACATCCAGTAGGGGTCGTACGGCCGCCGGTACGAGCCGCCGTACTTCTCCTCCATTCGCTGACGCTGACGATTCTGACACACATACACATACACACCATCCACTAATCCTGCTGTGTGTGGTGAGAGGGTGTGTGTGTGGGCGGCGTACCCAGAAGTTTTCATTCTCTGCCTGCCTCTCCCGCCTCATCCGCTCATACTGCCTCTGATATGCCTCGGCAAAAGCGCTCGACGTCGGCCCCGGACCGGTGCCACGAAACCCGTCCTCTGTCCGCAAACCTGCAGGACACACACACACCATGAAGAGTCGAGTTCGTCTGTCGGTCTTGGAGGAATTGCTGACCGGAAGAAACGTCGTAGTCTTTCCTCATCGTGTCATCGCTCAGCACACTGTAGGCCTCTTGCACCTGACACACACACACACACACACACACACACAAAACACAGAGCATTCAGCACAAGGCACCGATGGATACACACAGACACACAGACAGACACAAAGGTCTACCTGTTTGAAGATGGCTTCGGCCTCTCTGCTTTTGTTGACGTCGGGATGGTATATCTTGGCCTTCTCGAGATACGCTGACCGGATCTTGGCCTTGTTCGCGTCGCGAGCAACGCCTGCACCACATCACACACACACACACACCACACCAGCCAGGCCACACCACGGCACAGCACACACAAGTCAGACAACTCGCATGGCTGGCTGCTTCTCTCGCCGTCCGTTGTGTGCATCAAGATGGCTCCGTCTGCTCACCGAGCACCCGGTAGTGGTCGAAGAGCGTCCTTGACAATCGAAAGAGGCCCCGCATGGCTCTGTCTTGCCGAGGTCGGTGGCCGACCTCTCTGATTCAAGCGAACTAGGGGGGCCGCACGCCTCTCGCATCGACAGCCGTCACACAATCCGCACACCACTCAGCAACACTCAAAAAATCTGCAAGCTCGGCGCGCGAAAGCTCGCATGTCTTTCTCGAGCAAAGAGGGCTTTGGATAGGCTACTGAGGGCTTTGCCTATCGTATTTCCATCCCTTGCGTCGTGTTGCATCGGCCGCTTTGTTTCTTGAGCATCTTCTTCCGAGGCCCTTCTGGCTTTCTCCTTTGTCAGCGGAGCAGCGGCCCTCATCGTTCATCCCGTCAGCTAGCCTGTCGTCAGCCCTTCCGCCATTGCAGGGGGACGCGCCGAGGTGACAGGCGCCCTCTGTTTTTGCACCACCGGCTGACGGCCAATTGCTGACGGCGCCTCGCATCGGATCCACTCATTTGCGTGAGCATTGCAAAGGGCCTGGGGGAAGGAAGCACTGAAGCAGAGCTGCCTTGGAGATCCCGCCCCTCCCCCGGCCGTCCGTCTCTCTTATCGTCTGAAGCCCCGTCGCGGCCCCCATCCCCTTTGACCTCTCTGAGCATCTCTTATACCCTTGTTGGGGTCGCCAGCTGGTTCCGTCCGTCGTTCATCGCTGATCTGGTCTGTCCGCCCTCGTGCTCACTGTGTCGTCCGCAACAGAATAATGAACTCCAACGACCGTACCGAAGAAGGTGAGAGACAGACAGAGAGACAGACATGGTGGGCTGACTGAATGGCTAACTGACTGACCCTTCTGCTGGATGGCTGGCTGGATATGGATGCAGGTGTGTTTTGTGTGTACGTGGAGTGTCCCAAGAACCTGCAGTACACGCCCGAGAACGACACGGCGTGTGTGGCCAACCTCAAGAAACTCATCAAACAGCACACCGGTGCGCGGTGGACAGCAAATGGTGGAGAAATGACCGGACCACTCCGGTCATGCGTGTCCTTCAGGCCGTTTCGCCCAGCTGCACGTGTGCAGCACGGCCACCCTCCGCAGCCGCGTCCGCAGGCTGCTCGCCACACACAAAGTCCAGGGCTCCTATCCGGTCAGTGCACGCAGCACACACAAGGGAGACAGACATCAATGGGTCCATGTGGAGGATGTGCTGCAGGTGGTGACATTGAAGCCCTACCAGGGTGCCGAGATCCTCCTCGGCGCACAGACGCTGCTGTGAGTGGGCAGCACGCCTCACTCGCACACACACTGAATATCTCCGCTTCGTGTGTGTGTCTGTTGCAGGCACCCTGTCGACACGCAGATCCGCGGCTTCTTCATCGAAGGTCAGCCAGCCAACGGCAAGGTTGCTCCTTCTGACACGAACCGGATCCCTTCTTCTGTGTGTGCGCTTCATTGTGTCAGTCCAATCGACGGTTGAGGGTTTGTGTGGTGCGAGTGGCAGCCAGGGCCGCATCAGGCCCAAAGACTTCGCTGCCGTCGCACTCTCAGTCGCCGAAAAACGGTCAGGACACACCACACCAACGACCAACAAGCACAGCAGGCAGAGGAGAGAAACCTGGCTGTGTTTGGTTGGATGGATGGATGGATGGATGGCAATATTCATTGCTCAGTTTGCCTCGGTTGAGCGAGGCCTCGATGGCTTCCCTTCGAGATGTCAAAGCCAACACCGCCCCGAACAACACACCCACACTCGACACCAACATCACCAGGCAGGCAACCCCACAGCCGCTCCCACAGACAGACAGAGACAGAGACGCTCCATGTTTGTCCTTTGTTTGATCAATTCAGCCCGTCCTCCGATGCGAGCCCGACAGGCCGTCTGGGTGCCCTGCGCCGTCTGCACATGGAGGTGCGCAACTCGGCCACACCCACACACACTGAAGAGCCAGACGAGGAGGAAGACGCCTTCCCAGAGACCAGCGGGCGCGGCGACCAGGCACCCACGGCCAGGAACAGCACCTCGATGCCGCTGCTGACTGGCAATAGCAGCCCGGGGGCTTTTGGTGTGGGAGCTGGTGCTGGTGTGGGTGTGGGGGGCTTGGGAGGGGGAGGGGGCGTGGGCGTGGGTGTGGTTGGTAGTGGGGCGGCCGCGGCGTCCAAGCACGAGGCGGAAGAATCGCTGCGGATGGCCCTCAACAAACTCATCACGCAGCAACAGGTAGGTGATCCTGTGCCTTTGGGCATGTGCACAAAAGAGACAGACAGACAGACACACACGTAAACAAATGTCTCCCTCTCTTTCCCTCTCTCTGTCTCCTTCTGGCCCATCAGAGCGCACCAGGTCCGGGCAGCATGGCCAGCGGCACTACCAGTTCCAGCCGCCCCCTGTGTGTGGACCGTCCCTGTGGGTCGTTGGCCCACCTCAACCACCTCCCCGACCGCCGCGCCAGGTCCATCGGCGAGTCCACCACTAACACCCTGACGTCCTACAGCAGCCCCAGCACCGTCAGCGGAGGCATCGGCTCGTATGCCGTGGCCACTGGCAGTGGCAATGGCCATGGCCATGGCACTGGCGGTGTCGTCATGCAGAGGGGGGCGGCACTGGGTGCGGGCGGGGGCGGCAAGGGGCCTCTCTACCGACACGGTCTGCAGAGAGAGAAGAGAGAGAGGAAAGGTCTATATGAAGACGTGTGTGTGTGTCTTGTGTGGCTGTGCAGGTGGCGGCGACAGCACGTATTCGACACGGGCGCCGAGCATCGAGCAGGCGGGGGGGTCGGGGGACTTCGCTTTGAAGCGAGCCCGCACCGACCCGTGCTGCCCCCAGGGCTCACACTGCAACCATGCTGCTGACGCATCGCACGCCGCAGCCAAGTGGCGATTCGATGTCCGCAAACTCGGTGGGTCTGTGCACACACACACACTTGTTCATTTGTGTGCATGGCATGTAGCTCTCTCTCTGTCTGTCTCTCTCTCTGTGCTGTGTTTGGGTGCGTGTGTGTGTGTGTGTGTGGCAGTGTCTACGGTAGCGAGTCTGGGCGCCCTGGCGCTGTTTGTGGGTCTGTGCATCGAGCTGACGTCACTCGTGACGAAATGAACGACACGACGACCAGGCCAACAGACAAGTGCCAAGAATCACCCAGATGGATGAATGGATGGATGGATGAATGTGCCGAGAGAGAGGGGCTGGGGGGGGAGTGTGATGGTGCGAGCGATCGTGGGCATCCATCGTGATGGGCAAATGGACTGACTGACTGAGGAGAGCGGACACATCAATCACGGGAATGAATCAGTGAGTGAGTGAGTGTTCGTGCGAACGATCGGCATCGGCCGGAAACATGCTATTGACAAGAAAAGCAAAGAGGGCATGAATCGACATGATGCTGAACGTCATGTTGGTCTCACACACACATGCAGCCAGGCCGTAAGTCACACGCCGGCCGTAAACCCTACAGGCAGCCCCATCAGCTTCATCAGATCTTCCTCTGCGTCACCACCACCACCACCACCGTCAGCAGCAGCACCAGCAGCACTCCCGCCCTTTTCGTCTTCCTCCGGCTCTGTCTTGACCCGCACCCCCCCCTGCCCCTCCCTCTCTACCCCCGCAGCAGCCTCCTGAGGCTCGTCCTTGATGGCTCTTGGCTCCTCCTTGACGCCGTCGCCGATGTCATCAGCGGCCTCGGTCTTGTGCTTCTTGCTTCTCCTCTCCCTCTTGCGTCGCTTCTTCTCCTCCTCCTGCTCCTGCAGCTGCCTGAGCCGCTGCTGGATGTCGTCCACCTGCACGGGAGCCGCCGAGGTGTCCGCCTCGCCGGACCTCTTGAGCGACGCCAGACGATCCTTCACCTGCAGACAGACCAGACAAGGGAGACACATGAATGCGTGTGTGTGTGTGAGGTCTCGTCTCGTCTCTGCCTGTCTTGTGGGGTGGTGGAGTGGTGGAGTGGTCGGGTACCCTGTTGACGTCTACACGTTCGACTCTCATGGTCATGCCCAGCATGCGGTTGTGGCGCTTGCCGTTGACGTGGTCGAGGTATGCTGGACAACCGATTCACACACACAGAGAAGAGGGACACACACACACACACAGGGGAGGTGAGAGGGGCCCGTCTGTGTGTGTGTGTCTGTGTGTGTGTGTGTGAGCGTGCGGGTGGGCGAGTGGGTGGGTGAGCGGTTGACTGACCTTGGCTGTCCTTGATGAGGCACTCACACACTGAGCACCAGTAGCCGCCCTGCTGCTGCTTGGGCGTGAACTGCGTGACCACCTGCGTCTTGCCCACACTGACAGATAGGGAGAGGGGGGGAACCAACAGATGCTGTGCTGTGTGTGTTGTGTGTGGATCCTGACTGACCGTTCCTCAAGATCGATGAAGTCGTGTCGTTCCTTGAGCGGCTGCCTCTCCTGCGGCGGCGGCGCGACCTTCTTCTTTTTGCTCTCGGGCACCAGGGCGAGAATCTCCTCATCCTCGGCACGCTCCTTGGCACGCTTCGCATAATACTCCTTGTCCCATACCTGTCACACACACACACACAGACGCACAGATACACACACGCACACGCAGGCAGTCAGGCCGGTCTCTGTCTGTCGTGTCTGTCGCACCTTTCGTCCTGATTTGTCAGTCTGTTCGCGAGGTTTGCTCTTGGACTTGGACTGGCGGGGAGAATCGTCGTCAGACATGCTCACACACTGGCTGAAAGGCCTCTTACGGGCGAATCGACGAAAGTGACTGTCAAACGCAAAAGCGCCCTAAATCCTTTGACATCGTGGGCATCCCTTCGTGCGTGTCAGATCCCGACAGACCGCTGATAGATATTGGTTGAGCAGCGGCACGATGGATGAGGACGAGGGAAGGGGACGCAGAGGTACACTCATACACACACGCACACAGACAGAGAGGCAGGGAGAGGCAGATGGAGGACCATGTCATACTGCACCAGATCTGATCATTGATGCTGAATGTGTGTGTGTGCTGTGTTTGTTTGGCCCACCGACAGGTCCCAGGACCTCCATGGGCAAGCAGGCAGCGGTGAGTCTGAGTAACCAAGCAGACCAAACCAGCCACGAGCAAGACACCAACCGACTCACTCCATCGTGCTCGTTGTGTCCGTCTTGTGTGTGGTTGATTCAGGTCAAGAACAAGACTCCGGCTCCCATCCAGATCACCGCCGAGCAGCTCCTGCGCGAGGCCGTCGACAGGCAGGGCGAGGAGGCGCGCAGACCCAGACAACGAATCGTCGACGATGACGAGCTGGCGGAATACAGGTGCGTCAGGACACGCAACGCACACACGACTGACTCATGTCGCGTGAGGCGCCACTTGTTTGTATGGTGCGGTGCGGTTTGGTGTGGTGTGGTGGTGTGTGGTCTCAGGATTCGGAAGCGCAAGGAGTTTGAGGACACGCTGCGTCGTCAGCGGCACCACATCGGCTCGTGGATCAAATACGCCACGTGGGAGGCCGCACAGAAGGAGTTCAGGCGGTACGGATTCACACATCGGTGGGGAGGCGGGGTGCTTGCGTGAGAGCGGCACGTGCCACACAAGGCACTGATCTCTCTCTCTCTCTCTCTCTGTGTGTGTGTGTGTGTGTGTGTGTGTGTGGTGTGCAGTGCCCGTTCGGTGTTCGAGCGTGCGCTGAACGTCGAGTATACGAATGTGGGCCTGTGGGTCAAGTACATCGAGATGGAAACCAAGAACAAATTCATCAACTCGGTTAGACAGACAGACAGACAGACAGACAGACAGAGACACATACTGGTCTGTGCGTGCGTCTTTGTGGGTTTCGCTCAGGCCCGCAACCTCTACGATCGCGTGACGAACCTGCTGCCCAGGGAAGACCAGTTCTGGTAAGTGGGTGGGCACACACACAGGCGCACACACGCACACACACGAGGTGCGAGATGACGGTCGGGCATATGTGTGTGGGTGTTAGGTTCAAGTACGCTCACATGGAGGAGCTGCTGGGCAACTATGCCGGCGCACGCACCATCTACGACCGCTGGATGGAGTGGAACCCTGATGAAAAAGGTAAAGGTCAGCCAGTCAGTCAGTCATGACACCCCGACTCTCACAGAGAGAGGTGCCAGCCACGACGGAGGGATGTGATCGACCCCTCTGTGTATGTGTGTGTGTTGTGTGTAGGTTGGATGCTCTACATCAAGTTCGAGGAGCGGTGCGGCGAGATCGAAAGATGCAGACGCATCTTCGAAAAGTGAGCAGAGCCACCACACCAGCCGCACAATAAGGCATCCCCTCCCTCTCTCCGTGTGTGTGTGTGTGTGTGTAGTTTCTTGTCGAACCGCCCTAGCGAGGCGTCGTTTCTGAAGCTGTGCAAGTTCGAGGAGAAACACCGCAACTACGACAGGGCTCGGGCGGGGTTCGAGAAGGCCGTAAGCGGCCCCACACCACACCACACCACACCACATCTATCTCACACACCTGCACATCACAGAGAGGTGCAAGGCACATGTGTGTGTGCGGCCGGTGTTGTGTTGTTTGTGGTGTAGATTGAGATCCTGGGCGACGATGCGCTCGGCGAGCAGTTCTACATCAAGTTCGCCCAGTTCGAACACAGACGCCGGGAGAACGAACGGTACCGAAGAGAAAATGCAGCCACGCCAGCGCGCCGCACCTTGCCACACGCCCCGCCACACGCCGCCCCTCTCTGTCTGTGTGTGTGTGGTTGCAGTGCGACGATGATCTACAAGCAGGCGCTGAACATTCTGCCCAAGGGCGAGTCAGAGGAGCTGTACCGCTCGTACGTGGCCTTCCAGAAGCAGCACGGCGCCAAGAACGCCATAGAGGAGACCATACTCGAGAAACGGAGATTCGTCTACGAAGACGTAACCACACAACACACACAGAGGGATGGTTGTGGGCACAGCCAGCCACACGTGTGTGTGTGTGTTTCGTTGACAAGGCGATCAAGAAGAACCCCCGTAACTACGACAACTGGTTCGACTACGTCAGGCTGGAGGAGTCGGCGGGCGACGTGGAGCGCATCCGAGAGGTGTACGAGCGCGCAGTCGCCAACCTGCCCCCTGCCCCCGAGAAGCGGTTCTGGAAAAGGTACATCTACCTCTGGCTCTACTACGCCCTCTTCGAGGAGATGCAGACCGGTGCGGTGGGAGGGAGACACAGACAGACAAGACGACCATAGACACAATCCATGCATGTGTGTGTGTGTGTGTGTGTGCGTGTGATAAGGCGACATGGAGAAGGCGCGTCAGGTGTACCGCAAGGCGCTCGACCTGGTGCCGCACCAGTCGTTCTCATTCGCCAAGCTGTGGACCCTTTTCGCTGAGTTTGAAGTGGGCAAGAGAGACTTTGCCACTCGTCCAGGGGACACAACGAGCTGCGGTGCACTGATATGTGTGTGTGTAGGTGCGTCAGCTGAACATCGACAGGGCCCGCAAGATCTACGGCGAGGCCATCGCGCGGTGCGGCAAGGAGAAAATATTCGAGAAGTGAGTGAGCCGTGCACACGCACATACGCCAGTATACGCATGTTCATGTCACGGTGCGTTGAAAGCTCTTTGTGGGCTCCTTCCTTCGCTGCGTCAGGTACGCCGCTTTGGAGCTCCAGCTGGGCAACATCGACCGCTGCCGCAAGATCTACGCTCAGTTCGTCTCGATGCAGCCGCACAATCCGAAGGTAGGCAGGCAGGCACACGCCGCACAGAGTCTCCACACAGAGAGAGGGGGACAGAAGTGTACTTCCTTCCTCAAATGTGTGTGTGTGTGTGTGTGTGGGTTTAGGCGTGGACGGCCTTTGTGGAGCTCGAGACGGCGGCCGAGGAGCACGATCGTGCCAGGGGGCTGTGCGAGCTCGCCATCAGACAGGAAGTCATGGACAGACCTGAGCTGGTACCTCATGTCTCCACACACACAGATCGACAGGCAGAGTGCAATACCATGTATGTGTGTGGGTGTGGGTGTAGGTGTGGAAGTGCTACATCGACATGGAGACCACCCTCGGCGAGCTGGAGCGCGCCAGGCGGCTGTACGAGCAGCTCCTCGAGAAGACGCAGCACTTCAAGGTAGGTCAGCCAGCCAGCAACGCCTCCATCTGTCCATCCATTCCTTCAGGCAGCAAGGCCATCTGCCCCGCCCCCTCATGTGTAATGTGTGTCTGCAGGTGTACCGTGGCTACTCTGAGTTTGAGTATCGTCACGCTGGTTCCATGGAGAAGGCCCGTCAGGTCATCCAGAAGGGCCTCGAGCACTGCAGAGACAACCAGCTCGACGAGGAGCGGGCCATGCTGCTAGAGGTACGTACGTCTACCTCCGCCAACACTGTGTGTGTGTGTGTATGTGTGTATGTGTGTGTAGCACTGGCTGTCGCTGGAGCGTGAGAATGGCGACGCCAAGATGGTGGATGAGGTGTTCCGGAAGCAGCCCAAGAAGGTCCGCAAGAAAAGAAACATCGTCGCTGACGACGGGTGAGTGAGACACACAATGGAGGGAGGGAGGGAGGGGAGACGAACAAGGCACACAGACCGACACGCTTCCACTCCCCTCCCCTGTGTGCAGCACTGCGCAGGGTTACGAGGAGTACATCTCCTACATCTTCCCCGAAGACGACTCGTCAGCCGCGGTACGCACACACAGCCCGTCTGCACCGTAACAGTGTGCCAACGTTGGTCTGTTGCTTCCATCCATCCATCCGTCCACCTATCAGAACATGCGGATCCTCGAGGTCGCCCGTGCGTGGAAGCGCAAGAAGGCTCAGGAGGAGGCCGGACAGGCCGCCGCTACATGATCATCCAAGGAACCAACAGAGGAAGATGCTGTGACGTGTGGATGGATCAGCGGATGGATTCATTTCCCCACCAGAAGGCCTTCCACGAAAGCTGCCTGGTCGTGTCTTGCCGCCGGTTAGTGCTGCCGCACAGGCGCAGTTCTGTCCTACGGCAGGGGATGACACTGCAGGTTTCGCTGAGGCCCCCAGGGAGATCATTCGACTGCTTGTCGGCTGACAGAGAGACGTGCTTGATTTATCGACTGGATGAGGACACAAAGAATATGTATGTGGCTGCCAGTGGGTAACATTCACTGACACCCAGCCCTCTATCGCGCCCCAAGCGCCCCCGGTCTGCCATCCTCGCTCGCCTTGCTGGCTGTGACGCTCTTGAACGCGGCTCATATGTCTCACCATCAAGGCCTCTGTCGACTCGTTCACATGAATCCATCCCCAACACACCACACCAGCCATCGGTCCGTCCGCATACCAAATAAACACCACCCACTTCTATGCAGGCAATGCATCTGCCCGGTCCCATGGATCCCACCCTATCGCCCGTACGGCCCTCACACATCCATGTCAGCATGACCACCACCAGCACCATCCTCATGGTCATGGCTCTGTGCGATTGCGTCGAGAATCCTGTTGAAGTCCATCGGGGGGCTGTCCATGCGCATGAAGGCCTGCACCACCAGACGGCTGAACGAGTCGGGGTAGAGACGGGTCTTCGGGCCGCGACCTGCACACACCACACACACACACACACACACACGTGTGTGGTTGGCTGTGTCGGTTTGTGTGTATTGGTGTGGTGTGTCGCTCACCGAGGGGCATCAGGTTTTGGACCTCCATCGTGTCCATGTCGATGCCGTCCATCTCGCACCTGGCAGCACAGGTGTATTCGGTCGTACGTGTGTGTGTGTGTGTGTCCTCTCTCTCCGTTGCTTACTTGACGAGTTGGCCGGGCTTCAAGCGGTGCTGCTTGCGGGTGGTGTCGTCAATCGCACCGACAATCCGCCCATCTGAGGGTCCAACAAATCGTCTCTCTGCCGGCCTGTGTTGCCCTCCAGTGATGTGATGACCATATCGGCCGGCTTCTCATCTCACCCATGGTCTTGAGTTTGTTGTGCCTCTTGGTGAGCTGCAGCGTGCCGACCTCTCTGTGCGGGTGGTCCTTGCCCGTGGGGTCGGTGGTGTCGATGGCAAACCTGCTCAGGTGGGCGTCACGCCACTGCAGCCACAGGGGATTCAGACCTGTCAGCACCAACAGGCACGCAGCACACCACCCCCATGTGGAATGAATGCAGAGCACGTTGTGCGAGTGTAGCGTGGCGTACCAGGGTCGTAGTGGGCCTCTTTGTGGACAAACAGCAGGGAGTCCTTCGGATAGTCCAAATCCCTGACCGACAAACACACGATCAGCGCAGTGCACGGAAAACATACATATAAATGGCCATACTCATTCGTGCTGGTTGCGTTGCTTACTCGTAGTAGAGTCTGAGGAGGTGCTGCTGCGTGCACTCGTGAAGGTCCACCAGCACCATGGGATACCTGACATCCACACACACACACGCATCCACATACACGGTGATATGTGTCGGCGAATCTGCGTGGGCGTGGGTGTGGGTGTGGGTGTGGGTGTGGGTGTGTGACTGCACTCCCCTCCCGTCCCTCACATGTGATGGACAGACGTCTCACGAAGCTCAGACTCCATCTCTTCATACCTATAACACACACACACACACACACACAGACACCAGTTCGTTAGTTGTGTCCATCACTCACAGAGCCCCGCCCTGCCCTGTCCTGCCCGCACCGCACCGCACACCCCCCACCCACCTCGACTTGAGGAAGAAGTGTCTGCACTCTGTGGAGGAGTCCATCAGCAGGCAGTCGTTCCAGCACAGCACGTCCAGCAGATGCATGGTCCGCGTCGCCTCAGCAAAGGCCACGTCCACTATCGTCACGCCACGCGGCGGCAGCAGGCAGGGGAACTTCATCTGGAACCGGCCGTTCTTGTTGCGGGCCACCGCCCAGCCGTGCTTCGAGATGACCAGCATCCGGTTGCCCTCGGGCCGCGCGGCCACCAGCCAGTTGTGTGCGAGGTCGGGGGGAGGGGAGACCAGCCAGTCGGGATGCACCAGCTGCCCGGCGAAGAACCGAAACACCTGCAGCCGGGCAGCCATCCTCGCCCGCCGACTTGGCCCTTGATGCTTCTTCTCTCCTCCCTCTCCCTCGACGACAGCCATGTCGGCGTGAGACTCATCGCCATTTTCTTGTTCGTCGTCTTCCTCCATGCCGACCTCGCCGCCCCTCCCCTCCTCATAGACCACATCCACATGCTCCTCATCGTCACACTCGGTTTGCTCATCGGCGTATGCGTGTTGCTCCGGTGCCTCATCCGTGATGCTCTCTGACGCTATGCGTCGGATCTGGGCGAGCAGGTCGGCGCGGTCCCGCTCCTGGCGTGCGAGTGCTGCGTTGGTGCGGCGCGTTTGGTCATCGGAGAGGAAGTTGCCTCGCGGCTTGTGACGGCGGGAGTGCTGATGCTGGTAGAGGCATGAAGACGGAGATGAAGGGCCCTCTGCGGCTGGGGACGATGAATGCTGCGACATCGCTGCGAGAAAGCGCTCCTTTTCTCCTCTGAGCTCGCAAGTAAAGGAGAGATCGAAACCGATGGAATTCAGCCCAAAGAGGCACGGTGGTAAGGCCGGAGAGGAAGCGAGGCTGCAGCAAGAACGGGGCGACTGGACGTCGCATGCACCCCCCACCCGGCCCCCATCCGTGATCCTTCCATTCGTCCACCTCTTTGAGAGTACGTTGATTGATATAGACCAAACCTCCTTCCTTAATTGCCATTGCTCGAGCATCCATCCACAAGCAAGCCCTTCCATGCAGCTTCTTCCGCAGCTTTGCCTGTTCTTGGCCCACATGGCTTTGTTGTCTCACACACTGGCCAGCCACAGACACCATCGGTCAATCGAGAGGGGCGAGAGGGGAGCCCACAGGGCGGGTGGGACGAGAGGGCGACGGCTGATGTGGAGGCGGCACCGCCATCGCCGCAGAACTCACGGTGGGGCAGGCGCGGGTGTCTCTGTCTGCCTGGATGTGATTGGCCGGTTTGTGTCTGTGTTTGTGTCTGCGTCGGCCGTGCAGGCGGGCATCCTCAGTCTGCGTATCAACAGCCACTCCCAACATGTCAGCCAAGGCAGAGAATAGGTTTGCCATGCGTATGCCTATGCTTCGGCTTGCAGTGTCCGAGAAGGGCGGCAGCCCACAGCCGCCACCACAACGCATGCTCCAGCTCGACGGCCCGTCTGCCGCATCAGAAGCCCCGATGCCATCACGTACACAGCCATCCTCAAGCCCCAGACCGACAGGCACTCTGTGTGTGTGTGTGTGTTAGCCACGGCCGAGCTGAGCATCACGTCTCTGGTTCGCCCGTCGTTCACCGAGAGTGAGGCCAGGGAGGCCACTGAGTCCCAGCAGCAGGAGCAGAGCAAGACGAAGGACGAGGGTATGCCCATCGCCGTCATCGCCATAGGGTGTGTGCTGCTGGTGCTCATGGGCATCATGGCCGTCCTCAACCCATTGCACTGACTGACTGTCTTCTCACCCGCACCCTGGTAGAGGGCGTGAGTGAGTGCTACAGAGTGAGGAAGTAGGTGTGGCGACGGATGGTCAGGCAGCAGGATCTGAGTCATCGGATAAAGGGCAGTTTGTCTGTGTGTGTCCACGTGTGCCGACGAATCAGACAGACAGATAAAGACGTTTGTTTGTCTCTCGCATGAGGCTCCCAGACATCATCGACACACACAGTCGTTTCGTCTCGTCTGCCTGTCTGCCTGTCTGTGTGTGTCTAAGGCAGCATGAGTTCGTCAGGTATGATGTCGTGGTCGAGGTCCATTCCCTCCCGCATGCCCTCGGCCCCCTCGCCGCCCTGCTCCATCTGGATCTCCTTGAGCTTCTCGCGCAGCTCGTTGACCTTGCCCGACAGTATCTCCATCGCCTTCTTCAGTATCATCACCGCCGGCATCGCGCCCGTGCTCTGCAGAACGGCAGCAAGACATCGCGAGTGTGGTGGTGGTGGTGGTGGTGGTGTGGTTCGTGTGTTACGTACCTCGATGGTGAAGTGGACTTTGTGCTGGTCTTCCCGAGCGGCGACCAGGTCCCGGTAACCCAGCTCCTCGGCTGCCATGGTGCACTCATCGCAGAACCTGAACACCAGAGAGAGTGTCATGAAACACACGTTGGTCTACACGTTCCTGGTCGATTTAATGCTTGGTCGGTCGGATGCTCACATGCACTGCTGGGGCTTCTCGACGATAAAGGTGCCGCCCTCCTCTGTGTGTCAACAAGGGTGCACAGACACCATTCGCAATGCACAGAGCCAGACTATCTTTTGGTTCTGCCGTCAGTCATTTCGTCACCTTGTTCCTCGTCGACGCGAAACACCTTTGTGGGGCATGCGGCCGCTCTGCGGGGGACACACAGCACACAGGGTGTGTGAGGACGTGTGGCTGCGGTGTCTGCCTGGACAAGTGCATGTGTGGACATACATTCTGAGTTTGTGGTCGAGAGGGGCGGCCTGCATACGGTCTGGGTCGACAGTGATGATCGGGTCCCTCTGCACACACACAGGACAGGACACACCACAGCAGGTTTACATGGTGAGATTTGGCCCGTCCTTCCCTCCCTCCCTCCCAGGCTCACCCTGAAGCATGCTGTCTGCACGGGCATCCACTTGGCGTGCACGCGACCTGAACCCTGCAGCGCCAACGAATGACATACCGCCGTGTTGTGGCCGGCATTTCTTTGTGTGCATCTCGTTTGCTACTTCTTACCTTGATGGCGGTCAGGTGCAGCTTGATCCGCTGGTTCTTGGCCAGCTTGGTCAACAAGATGCCGCCGTGCTCATCCTGTGAAGCGCACACGCACAGAGAGGGGCGTCTGCCTAATGGATGGGTGCGTGTCTGTCTGCCCTGCCCTGCCCGCCGGCATACCTACCTGTCCTGGCTGGACGGGCATGGGCACGTCAGCCCCCTCCTGCCCTGGCTGTATGTCCGTATGGTAGACCGGCAGGTCGCCGCTGTCGTCACACCGCTGGTCGGCCCCCGAGTTGGTAATGTCCAGGTCATACTGCACAGTGCAGTGCACGCAGCTCTCCGCACACGAGCACTCCTGCAGACAGTCAGTCAGACGCAATCAATGGTCACATTCAGGACAGCGTGTGTGAGTGTGACTGTGAGTGTGCGTGCGCCTGTACCTGTCTCCTCCTGTACTCCGCGACGTGCCGCGAGTCGATGGGCAGCAGGCCCAGCCTGTGCGCGAGGTACTCGTCGTGCAGCGCGCCCTCGTTCTCCTCAACCGTCACCAAGTCGATGGCCAACGTGGGCACATCCGCCAACTGACCACCCGACACACACACACACACACCAATGACCAACCGTCGGGTGGGAACTTCACTTCCCCTGAGAAGAACGTACCATGATTCTCCTGAGTGCGTTTGCCATCGAGTCGTGGCAGTTGGTGAGAGTGAACTTGAGGACCTCGTCGCTCATCTCGGTGATCTCTATCGACGGCGTGCTGCCTTGCCGTGCGGCTGCCGCAGCCATCCCGCCCAGAGGCCCGTCGAACTGCGGCGCCATCCCGCTGTGGCTGTACGGGTCATACGGATCTGCGCCGCGATGCATCATCGTTGACTTGATCGTTGAGTTGCGTATGCGTCAATGCCGATGGTCGCACTGGCACACAGACGGATCAGCCAGCACTGGAGATTCACGCGCGGCTCCTGAACTGCTGCCTTCACCCTTCTCCGACTTGCGAGCTTTTTTGAGCTAAGCTCGCAGACCTGAAACCGCTGCTGACGAGGATTGGGAGCGTCATCTTAGCTCAGTGAGTGTCGGTGGTGCTGTCCGTTGCTGATAAGTTGCCTGCGTGATGGCGCTGTTGAGTCGTCCGGAGATGGAGGTGCCTCCCACGATGCCTCCGCCTCAGAAGCCGGCCAGCGGTCAGAGTTTGGCTGCCATTCGGCGACGGCAGAAGGAGGAAGCTGAGGAAACCATCGAACAAAGGCACCTGCAGAGAGTCAAGGTAAGGTGCACAGACAGACAGACAGATCACAACATCAGCATGGGGGAATGTGCGTTGCTTGTCTGTGTGTTGTTTGTATCGCTTCGTTCGCTCGTTCCTCTCTGTAAATGCAGCTGTTGGTGAGTCACACACTAAGCCACTTGTCAGCCGGCCTCATCGGAGTGTGCTGATGTCTGTCTGTTGTCTCTGTGTGTGTGTGTGTGTGTATATATCAGAACTACACCAGTGAGGACAGCCACATAACGCGCACAGAGAAGCAACTGCGCACTTATTACTGCGAGGTAGGGAACACTAAGGACACCAGTCTCTGTCCATCATCCACTCAGCTGGTGTGTGCAGGTCTGCGGCACGCATTCCCTGGTGACCGACGCCGACCTCAGTTCCCTCCCGACACGCACATCCGATGGAGCGGCGGCACTCGAGGTAAACACACAAACACGGCAGCCGAGCGACAGCAGACATTCCGCACGGCGTGGTCGATGTTGGATGGATGTGCGCAGGAGGCCGAGTACTTCGTGAAGCGCTACATGAACGAGGGCGACAAGGTCCTGATCATGCGGGGGACGGGCGTCGAGACTCAATACAGGTGTGTGTCACACAGCGCCCACGACGCACACATAGGCAATCATTCGCACGAGCACCTGTCCGCCTGTCGTGGCTCCAGGTATGTGTGCAAGGAGTGCGGCATGGTCCTCGCCTATCGGCCAGCACCAGAACCAGACGAGTGCAAGTAAGGCGCCACACATACACACACACACACATTCACAGAGACGGTGGGTTCCCTCCATCTCCATGCTCACCTGCTTCACTCTTGTCTCTCTCTCTCTGTGTGTGTGTGTGTGTGTGTTTGTCAATAAGGTATTCGTATTTCTTCCCCGATGCTTTGATTGAGGAGCAGAGCAGGGCGAAGGCCCTGGAGGGCACTCTGGTGGGGCCTTCGATGCTCATGAGCGACGACTAGCGAGGCTGTGCGACTCCCTCTATTGTGCGGGCGTGGCGAGGGTGGATGCTTGTACAGTCTGGTCTGATGCGGCGGGTTTCATGCGATGGAAGACAGGTTGCCCTTTCCTTTATCTACCTGTGTGTCGGCTGATACACGAGTTTCCGTTGATCGATCTGCCGCTGGTGTCGGCCGTTCCATGGGCGACGCGATTGGCCTGCTGCAGTGGACCTACTCGCAGCAGTACTTTTTTGTCGCGTTGGCAACGACCGACACCAGCTGCAAGAAGAAGCACGAGAAATGGCCTTCTTTGTCGCCCTTTCCCTGAAGACACTTGATGCTGTCGTTCATTCTTTCTTTCATCCATTCGTTGGCGTGCAGGATACGTACAGTTCAGTGTATAGAATATGTACGTAATATGCTTGTCCGCGAGAGCAACAGACACCAGACAGCAGAGAAGAAAGCCACCAGTGCTGGTGCCTGAATCAACCAACCGACCAAAAGACAGACAGCTAAGACCCAAAGAACAGCGCACGACCACACCAACCAACCAACGAAACAAACAAGGAAGACAGCAAGATCTATATACCTATCTATTATGTACATACATATGATCGACGGCCCTCCGTATGTATGTATGTACTATGTATAGGTCATATACATATAGTATATCGCACGCTACTATATGTCCTTGTTATCGGCCTTCCGGCTCACATCCACGCACTCATAGCCGCGATGCACAGAACGGAAATCATGGGCACCGGGGCGGCGGTCATGAGGGCCGCACCGTTGTCGCCACCATTGCCGTTGCCATTGCCATTTTCCTCACCGCCCTCCCCTGCCTCGGGGGGTGTTTCGGTCTCGGTAGTCTGCGCAAAAGTGGACACGCAGGGAGACACGCCAAGACTGTGAGTGGTGCTTTGGTTGAGTACTTACTGCTTCGAGCTGAAGGAGTTCCGGGACGCCATCGAAGATGTCGTTGCCTTCTGCGGCCGCCTCAATGGCCTCAGCCAAGTCACCTGCACATCCACATATCCATTTCGGTCGGTAGGTGAGAGGGCCCGCCTGCCAGCCTCCGTGCCTGTTACTGACCTGACTCGTAGAGCTGCTGGATCGCGACCTCGGTGTTGTCGGCGAGATCGTCGCTGCCCTCCACGGATATCTCGATGTCAGTCCCTTCCTGCATATGATGCTCTCATGCAGTGTCTCCTCCACCCCCTCCCCCTAATACTGCCGACATGAATGTTCCATACATACCGAGAGGAGTCGGTTGGGCGGGGACAAAGGCACCCCGCCGCCGGCCGGCGGGGCCGTGGTTGGAGGCGGCTTCTTTCCTGTGCCCAGGTCCACCTGTACACATACATTCCAACACAGCTCATCCATCCATCTGTGTGTATGTGTATCTGTCTGTCTGTTTGACCAGCTCGTGGTCAGGATTGTAGTCACAGATAGTGATGCTGATGTCCGAGTCCGTCTCCGCCAAACCTAGGGCCATCTGCACGAACAAGTACACCCACAGAGAACACAGAGAAGGGGACAGAGGAAGAGAGAGAGACAGGCGTGGAAACGGGCGCAATGGTCCGTCCGTTAGTCACCAGCTGTTCTTCGAGTTTGGAAATGAAGTCGTCGAATTTTTCCTGCTTTGCTCGCGCTTGAGCGCAATTGAAACCCGCGATTTTTGCCACTGCCTTCAGGCGCTTCAGCCGTCTGCACAGTACAACCAGCGTAAACGGATGTTGTCTTTTTGCGTGTTGTGTCCGTGCCTTACTTGAGGGCTCGACCCGCGGCGCATGTCCTGTCGAGGCGCCTGTTGCAGATGGCTGGGGCGACGGCGAGCTGAGTCTTGATGTACCTTGCCTCCCGACGCCGTGCAGCGGGTGTCTCGTCACCGTCGATGGCTCCGATGCGGAGCATGTCGGCCTTCCACTCTGCGTCAGTCAGCGTGCATGTGAGTGTCAGCCTACGTGTCCCCGCGGGGTTAGTAGCACTTACCGAAGAAGGCAGCCCCGCAGCAGCCGTAGTCGTCAACCATCTGCCGGATGTCCATGCAGTACTCTGCAAGACGGAGACACCAACGTGATGTCAAGCTACCGTCTCCCGTTCTCCCTCTCTACATTCGTTGTCCGCCTGTACCAGAGGCGTTCGCCACCCGCCGCAGCCAGTCCCAGAGCTCTCCCCTTTCGACCCTGAGGAGAGAGCGGAGGGCAGGGTCATCAGCAGCCCACTCATCGTAGAGGGCCTCGAGCAGGCGACCACCGGAGGGCGAGGGAGAGGGCGAGGGGAAGTCTGTAGTCGATGACATGTCGTCGTCGGGGTCTGGTGACTCGCTGCTGACATCCTCCGTGGTGCTTTTGACCCCTTGAAAGATCTCTTCGGTGCTGGTGCTGATTTCTCCCTGAGTGATGTCCTCGGTGCTAGAGGACATGCCGTCAACAGGAGCTGCGCCTAGAGGACATTGCGATGTGTCGCATGTGTATATGTGTGTCATTTGCGGCCTTACCTGTCGTGCTAACCGGGGCTTCACTGGCGGCTTCAGTGGGGAACGTGACATCATCGTCGTCCTGCAAGGGAGGAACGAATCGGCAGGTATGCTTAACTAAAATGTGTGTCTGTGCTTACTGCGCCAAGGTCGCCGCCTTCGCGGATCGCTTTCCCTGATATCCAGATAAAGGGACAGGCCGAGGTGAGTTATATATATTATATTTGTAAGGGAGACATGTCCCACCGATTCATTGGCTCACCGCAGTAGGTACCATTGACGTTCTTCATGCATGTGAACCTTGTTGTGCGTGCCACACCAGCAAACTTTCTGCCCTCAGGGCTGAGGGTCTCCCACAGGCTGTCGCCAGAAGGCTCCCCCACAAAATCGTCCGGGTCGTCGAGGTCGTCGATATCTGTCGGGCTGACCGCCAGCCACCCGAAAGTCGCAACAATGCGCAGCATATAGGGGTTGCATGCCTCGCTGCAGAAGTCCTCGGGCTCAGTCCACATCTGATTCACTTTCTTCTTTAACCACTGCTCGAATGAATGCATGGCGGTTGCACCAGAGGAACACACACACACACACACACACACACAGAGGGAGAGAGAGAGAGAGATAGAGAGACATGTACACATGTTCGTCTGCGTGCGTGTGGCTGGCATACACATACATATCCATGGCAGCACCAGATCCTCAACTCACCTCTTGCATCCCTTCCGGTCCACGGGCGAGGATCTCGACGGCCTTGGGCCAACAGTAGGTAGTGCCAATCTTGACAGCCAGCTGCGACGCACATCATATGCAGATATACATGGACAGGCCAAGAAGTAAGTTGTGAGCACGAACGAGCCCCATGCGTGAATGACATCATGCCACCTACCTGCGGCAGGAAGAAGTTCATTGCTCGGATGTTCGACAGCCAGTTTTTCGCTATCCACTCGGCGGTCAGGCGCTTCTTGACAAACCGGAGATTGCTGTAGAAGCAGCTGCCTGTGGGTGAAAACAGCGACAATCATACAGCAGACAAATGTCGGCCCGGTGAACTTACCACGGGCATAAAGGTCGTCGAGATTCGTGTCGTTTATCACAGCCTCCCCCTTCAGAGAGCGCGTGATCAGCTCAATATGGTAATCGAGGTCGGGCCAGCAGTAGTTGTCGTTCGCATCCTTCTTGCATATGGCGTCATACTGAACGATTGGGCCAACGGATAAGATCGAAACTCTTGCTTCTTTCTTCGGCCCACCTGACGACGCACGGAGCGATAGAAGGCGCACCCCGCGCCTCTTTTTCTCGTTTTGTTGTAGATAGCCTCCTGCAGCTCATCCACGCAGCCGTCAGTTCCGCAGACGTTGACGAGTTTTGTCTCGTCCAGGGTTGTCGAGTTCAATTCAAAGGCATCGGTACAGCCTTCAGGCATTGTCTGATCGTCGAAGAGCTCCTCCATTCTCGTGAAGGCGTCGCAGCAGTTGGGCTGCCCTCGGTTGGGCGGACAGCCAGGAGCCTTCAGCCACCTCAAATCACTCAGGGGCGTCTCGAGCCGCCGGAGCTCACTAACTTGGAGGGCCTCTCTGAGGCCACGAAGGAAGAGTCTCGTGTTGCTCACGGCACGGCTCAGCTCTTCGTCACTGAAGGTGATGGGGTCGCCCTGGGCATAGGCCGCCACGGAGAGGAGGCACGCGAGCACGACGATCTTCATGCCTGCGAAGGGGAGGGAGGAAGAGGCACCGGTCGCGCCGGCGCCCCCCGAAGACCATCTTTGGGGCCACGGGCGACCATTCCCCGATGGCGTTCAACCTGCCTCTGTCTTCATCGCAGAGCATTGTTGTGCCCCCTGCATCCGGGGATGAGGATGAAATGCTAGTGAGCCCTGACGAGCCACACCAGCCAAAGCTCGAGAATGTGTCGGCCACAGCCGCGTTCGTCATTCCCTCCCCTCCGCGACACCCGTCGTCTCTTCTGTCCATCTACGAGAGATATGGATACGGGCAGACAGTGTCACCAGAGCAGATGACCCCCACGGCAGAATCGAGCAGCATGCGGCTCACTGCCCAACCGAAGGCACACGCCGGCGACGTCTCCCGCTCGCTCCGGTTCAGCGGTGACGACAGCAACCAGCCATCAGCATCCAACATGACGGCCCCCTCACAGAGGACAGAGGCGCCGCGCATCAGCGCCACGGACATCATCCCAGAGCTGGCAGCCAGAGGGAACAAGCAGACCCAGCCCCAAACCAAGGCCAGGCCTCAGAACGCGTCCACAGCTGCGAGGAACCACCCGGTGCGGTCGTCCCTGAGCGGCCGGTGGAACAACATGTTCCGGCTGTATACGGGTGGGATAAAAGAGTCGGTCTTCCTGAAAAGCGACGGGTCGGAGTTGCCGTATCCGGCGGTGGCGGCCAGAGTGGGAGACAAACACCCGGAGGCACTGGTCGAGGAAGGCTCAGTCGTCTGCATACAGGTGAACATGTTTCTCTGTCTCCCTCACTGTCTGTATATATGTCTCTTTCGCATACGGCATGGATCTGTGTGTGCAGTGTCTGCTCCTGGCGACGCTCGGTCTGCCCCTGATTGGATGCTGCGTATTCATATTGAACCTGGATGCGCGGAAAGGCAGCCAGCGGCAGAAGTGGGCCCGCATTCATGTGTTGTCGGCGATTCTCATGTCTGCCTTCTGGCTCGCAATTGCGGCAGCGCGCGTTATCTGATGGGACGGACAATGTAGGCAGGCCTGGTGCCCTCTGTCTGTCTGTCTGTCTGTCTGTCAGTTGTTTCGTGACTTTCCGGTGACTTGATGTGTGTTGGAATGGGCACTTTCATGTACAAGAATGGTCCATGTACGCGAGAGCTCTCGATCACGATCACATTGCACACGGGCGACTAGCTATAGCTATCTACCGAAAGTCGTCATCGCTGTCTGCTGCCGAGGCGGTCTGCGCCTGCCGCTCGCCAAAGGGATCCTCATCCATCATGCGCTCTTCAACAGTGCCACGCATGGCGAACACGACTACAGGAATCACCGACCTGCACCACACACACACACACACACATATCAACACGGCCTCCAGGTGGGATGGTTGTTTGGTCACCGTGTCTGCCCGATGCGCACGAGTCGGCCGATGGCTTGCTGGAGCCGATCGGCACCGAGGGATGGCTCACAGAGATACAGACGACCCGCAGCCTGATGATGCATAGATCACACCCACACACACATGCCTGGTGTATGGACGTGTGTGTGTGTGTGTCTCGCAATGTGCGTGTGGACCTGTAGGTTGATGCCCTGCAGGTTGGCCGTCGTCGATAGGAGACACACCGATATGTGACTGCACCCACACACACAGGTAGGCAGATGTGTACATGTCATATATGGGGGTCGTGTCTGTGTCACCTGTCTCTCTTGAGTCGATGCAGCCTCAGCTGCCGCTCGATGGGGGTGACGCTGCCGTCAAGACGCACACAGACGCCACAACCGCCCAACCTGACACCCAACAAACAACGCACAAAAACAGATATACCTACCAAGGCGAGACACCCGCACTCACGCAGACACACCCACCCACCCGAAATGCTTGTTGAGGTTCTTTTCTAGCAGCTTCAGAAAGCTGGCGAAGTGCGACATGACGACCACCTTCTCGCGGGCCACCGCCGACCCCTCCCCCCACACCCGCTCCAACTCGCCCACCAGCGCCCCCACCTTGCTGCTCACAAACCCCTCACTCTTGACGTCCACCCTCTCCCCCGCCCCTTGTGTCTCTACCACACCACCGGAGGCCTTCCGCTGGCCCCTCTGCTCTTCGAGCATGCGCCTGAGGGCCAGTGTGCTGATGCGGATCACCCGTGGGGGCTTTTCGTCTTCTTCTCTGCATTGGTCGACGAGGGATGGGTGGAGACAGGCCTGCCGCAGACGCAGCAGCGACTCGAGAGGGTTGAGGGTCACGTAGGGTGGCTGTGGTGGCTGTGGCTTCTTGTGTTTGAGGCGGGTGCCGTCTTTGGTGGGGCTGTGCTGGTGTTGGTGCTGCGGTGTCGTGTGTCGGGCGAGGGCGCACTCCTCGATGTGGGAGTACAGCTGGGCCTCGTCTGGGTGTGCGAAGTCGAGCAGCTGCACAGAGTAGGCCATGTCGGGCAGTGCCACCTCATCATCCATCAACCTGACACACATGAACGAACGACACAATAAGAAGCAGCTGGCTGCCCGACTTGTCCGTGTGCCGCCATTTTGTTGTGTATTCCCTCCTTACTCGGCTACTTCCTTCTTGCTACGTCTCAGAGTGACGATCTGCCACATATCCGCCTCGTTGCACGGAGGGGTCCCCTTGGTCGGCTGCGGGAACCCCAGAAACGCCATGACGCTCCTGTTGACGCGGCAAAAGACCTGCGAGCCGGTCGAGCCGTTCCTCGCAGACAGCAGCGTGGGGCGCTTCTTCTTGCCTCTGGACCAGCAGCCGTCCCCACAGCCGATGAAGGGCGTGGCTGTGAGAGCCCACCGGTAGCGAGACCGCAGGCTGCACGCCGCCTTGGCACGCTGGCTCCTGAGCGCAGGGACGGGAGAGAGAGAGAGAGAGAGGGAGAGAGAGAGGCGTGTGCTGTGTCTCGGGTCTGGTGTGTTGGTCACCCACCTGGCGTTTGAGATGAGGTGCGCCTCGTCGAGCACGACCCGCAGCCACTCCATCAGGTGGAACACAGACACACCGGGGGGACCCCGCCTGCCGCCCTTGGGCTTGGCAGCGAAAGGCCGCCGCTTCCCCGCCGCCCCCTTGCCCCCCGCGTCGCTCGCCCCCTCAGAGTCACCATCGCTGCTGCCGCACTCCTCGATGTCGTCACTGCTGTCGCTCGAGGGCTTCTTGCGGACGGCCTTGGCCTTCTTCTTGGTCTCATGTGGCCTGTCGACCGCACTGGCCGGCCGCAGCCTGCGGAAGGTCTTGACCTTCCTCGAGTGGGTCAAAGGGGAGGGGCTGGCTGCGATGGAGCAAGGAATGGGTATGCCGCCTTTGCCCTTGTTGGTCTTTTTCTTGGTCCAGCGGGATGGCGTGACGGGCGGTGGTGGCTTATGGGGCCGGTCGGCATCGTCCGAGTCCGCGTCAGCTGAGTACTCTGGGTGTGGAGTCTTGCTGAGGGGTGGCACGTCGGTGGGAGGGTCGTGATCCTGGTGACGGCCGGGAGACATGTGCACGTGTGTGTGTTGGGATGGATGGCCGGGCATTGCTATTCTCTCACCTTGGCTATGATCTGATTGTAGGAGGCCACTATGACGTCATATCTCTGCAGCTGCGTCACACCGGGACGGAGCTTCTTGGGGCCTGATGATAACAACACAGACAATGCCAAGCCAACACTGCTCGTTGCGCGCTGGTTTCTTCCGTCCTTGCCGTAACACGGACCTTTGAGCGACCGCACCGTCAGCTGAGGGGCGAACTTGCGGACCTCAGACACCCACTGGTCAACCAGGTTGGATGGGCACACAACCTGACGACAAGAAACGGATTGCGGGCCATTATGGTCTGGTGGAGCGCTTACGAGAGTGGGCCCCGGCTGCTGGCATTGCTCGATCAATGCTATCGTCACTATCGTCTTGCCAAGACCTGACACACACACACACACACACACGCACACGCGTGTACACTCCACATGGACGAACGACGGCGACGCGATGCACCCACCTGTCGCGTCTGCGAGGACACCTCCCCGGATATTGTGCGCGTAGAAGTGAGCCGAGTCTCTGCACTCGTCGATGGGCCCCGACGGGTATGTCACCCCCGCCTCCTCACGTTGGATCATCCACTCCAAGGCCACCTCCTGATAACTGCAGCAGACAACAGAGGAAAGAGAGACAGGGCATTCATACTGTCTGTTCATCCTGCCTCTCCATCGACTCACCCGAACAGCTTCTTCCTAAGACCCTTCCGCCCATCCCCGTGTTCCGTCTCCCCTTCTCCATCCCTCCATGTGTCGATAAGCCCCTCACGGCGCCTCCGTGGCTTGCCCTCACGCAGACACGCAAACCCCTGCACCAGGTTCTTCCGACGGGGCGCACTCGACTTCCTCGCCCCCATGCGCAGCGGCTGGTACACAGGCCGCGACTTGGACAGGAGCGGGCGCTCCCGCGGCCCTCCCTCTGCCTCCCCGTCTGACACATCCGTGAGTGAATGCGGCGTGGCAGCCGAGCCGCCGAACTTGGGCGTGTCCTCGGCTGGCTCCCGGGGGGCTTCCTGTCCGTCATCGTCGCCATTGTCCTCTCCCTCTGTGAGCTCATCGCAATCATCGTCCTGCTGGTGCTGGCTCTCGGGTGGCGTGAGGGGAGGGATGGGGACTGCAGGGGCGCCGAAGGACGGAGGGCCACCGCTGCGGTCAGGGTTTGGGGGGGTGGGCGAGATGAAGGCCAGCGGTTCGCTGTCAAGGACACCGGCGTTGTTGAAGACGCCAGAAAACCCACTGGCCGCCTGGGATCGCTCATGCACCTCCTCTTCCTCCTCCTCTATCTCGTCCCCTCTTGCCTCTGCCTCTAACTCGCCGACGATGCGGAATCTCTCGGTCGAGTAGGGGTCGTCGTCGTATGCGATTTGGTCCGAGTCGTCCACGTCGAAGCCATCGAGGACCTCGTCTTGCTGCAGAGCGGCTTCACCCGCACCGAAGGGCGAGCCGTAAACAGGGGAATCTAGCTGGGTGAAGGGGACAAAGGGCTCGTCAGAGATGGCCAGAGGCGCGCCAGGGGAAGGGGGACAGGGAGAGGGCGAGGGAGAGGGGCTGAGGGGGAGAGGCGATACAGACTGGCGTGCTGGAGCCCCACCACCCGCCGCAGCCTCCACTCCCGGATGGTCCGGATGGTCAGAGTAAGAAGGTTCGACACTCTCTAGCGATTCAGCTCTGCCGCCCAGCTCATCGGCCTCATCTCCCACATCCCCACCACCTTCTTCATGTCGGTCCACCGCATCGCCCGGCGGCTGGTCTACGTCGTCGTCATGCTGCGACGGCGGCATCAGGTCCCTCTCATCCAGGCTGTCATCAAAGACCATCCTGGCAGTGCGGCGCACGGGCTCCTCGGCAGCGCCGCCACATCCCCCGAGCTCCTCTGCCATCTTGCGAACCTCATCAAACGGCACGTCCTCGTATCCCTGGAGCACCTGCCGCAGCAGCTCTTCAGCAAGAAATACAGCCGATATCGGCAGCACGGACCGGTGTGTTGTCGTGCGGACGGGCTCATTGGCGTTGGCGGAGGCCGGGCCGGGTGTGGGCGGCAGATAGAGGTGCTGCGAAGGCGAGGGCGGCGTGCGCTGCCCGTCGCCGGGAGTCCGACCAGCGTGCGATGTCCACTTGCGGATGAGAGCGTCGATTTCGCATCTGTGGTACAGCTGCTCGTACGGACCTGGGGTCAGCAGCTGGTCAAGCTCCTTGGCATCGCTCATCTCTGGTGGTGAAGGCATTTACAAGCTCGCCCCCATCCACCTGGCCGACTTCTTTTTTCGCCTTTTGCAGCCGATTTTCCCCTGAAGGCTGACGGGATCATAATGAAGGCCTTGCTCACTGTGAAGATCTTGCTCCTCTCCGCATGTCTCTTCATGTCCCCGGCGCACTGCAGCCGCCTTCGCTTGACGTCAGCGTCAGGGCTGGGAGACAACCCCATCCGCAAGGTGGTCCGGCTGCTGCAGGAGATGCAGAAGCAGACCGAGGAGGAAGGCAGGAGGGAGGAGAAGCTGTACAACAAGTTTGAATGCTACTGCAAAAAGGTCGGGCCAAGGGAGGCGTCAGTGGCCAGATCTACCACTGTGAGGGGTGATCTGATCTGTGTGGGTGTGCTGCAGGGCACTGCCCAGCTGGAAAAACAGATCGCAGACGCCGAGACCCATCTCGAGTGGGAGAAACGCAGAGAGGGATGGACTGCCAGGACAGTTGGGATGCCTTCCTTCTGTGTGTGCAGGGAGCTCGGCGGTCACGTTAAGGAGGCCCAGGCCGCCAAGACACGGCTCACGCAGGAGATAGAGGAACACAAGAAAGATATCGAAGAGGTGAGAGAGAGGGAGATAGATCTGTGCTCATATCATTTCTTTGCACTGTGCGTTTTGCACAGGACCGTCAAGCGGTCTCAGAGGCGACATCCATTCGTGAGAAGGAAGCCGCTGAGTTCGCACAGGAGTCGGGAGATCTCAAGGTACGGTCGTTTCCTGCAGCTGATCCGCCTTTTCCTCTCTCCTTGTCCGTCCTCTCTTCGTCTGCAGGAGAGCATTGCAGCACTGCAGAAGGCGATCCCCGCACTTGAAAAAGGTCGGCAGCCAGCCACTCGCCCCAGCAAGCATAACTCGTTGGTTGGTGCTGCAGGGATGGGTGGCGCCTTCCTGAGTGTGGCGCAGACCCTTCGCCGCGTCAACGCCATCACGCGAATGAGGTACACACAAGGAGAGCAGAGACCTCCATGGTCATGTTGTGGATCTGTTGATGGCCGTGTCGTTGTGTGTGCAGCAACTTGTCGATGGATGAGCGTCAGCTGCTCAACTCCTTCATCCAGCAACCCAACATGAAGGGCGGATATGCCGCACAGGTGGGTGGCCCCCATTACCACATCACATGCAGGAGGGTGTCTATGCAGTTGATTTGTTGTGTCTGTTGTGTCTGTTGTCGTCTGTGTGCAGTCAGGTGAGATCCTTGGGATACTGAAGCAGATGCTGGCCGAGTTTGACAAGGACCTCAATGGAGCCGTCACACACGTGAAAGAGACAGAGATGCCCGCCCACACCACATCATTAACCCTTCGTGTCTCGATTCTCAGGAGGAGGAAGCGAAGGCGGCATTCGAAGGTCGGCCAGAGATGGGGTGAAGCTGCCGCATTCGCCTGTCAGTGTGTGTCTCTCTCTGCGCCCGCCCTCTGTGTGACACTGTGCACATCCAGAGCTGACGGCTGCCAAGAATGAGGAGATTATGGCAGCCGAGAAAGCGGTGGAGAGCAAGCAGGTGCAGCTGGCGGACGCAACCAAGATACTCGCAGACAGCGAAGACGACATTGAGGACACCACGGTCGGCGAGGACAGGATACATAGCCTCCACTCAATCACTCAGCACGCCTCTGCTCTCGTTTCGCGTGTGTGCAGCGGTCTCTGGAGGAGAACAAGAAGTTCGTCGCCAACATGGCCACCGACTGCAAGACCAAAGCTGACGAATGGTAGGTGCCTACCACACACACATCGACATGACGTATGGGCATGGGTGGATGCCCCTCTGTCGCAGGGAGGACCGCCAGAAGGTTCGTGCACAGGAGATGGCCGCAATCTCGGGTACGCACACCGAGAAA
Source organism: Vitrella brassicaformis (assembly GCA_001179505.1). Taxonomy (NCBI): domain Eukaryota; family Vitrellaceae; genus Vitrella; species Vitrella brassicaformis. The sequence goes on along the minus strand of CDMY01000770.1, from coordinate 87,911 downwards.
GGAGAACAAATATGCGTGGGCTTTGGGATGGATCTGCCGGATGCTTCCCTTTTCCTCGTTCCTCCAGAGACGATCAAGATTCTCAACGATGACGATGCACTGGACCTGTTTAAGAAGACACTCCCGCCACCCAACCAGGAGGAGGCACCCGCACTCATACAGGTACGTACAAGACCGACAGATGGGTGGGCGGAGCGAGGAGATGCTACCAAGGGTCCATCTGTGTGCAGACGGGCAGCAACCCCCGGCAGAGTGCGTATGAGATGCTGATGGACACGGCCAAGGAGTTCAAGAAACCACAGCTGGCCGCCCTGGCCATGAGGGTGCGATCAGGTCGGTATGGCTACACATGACTGCACCTGCGCCCAAACACAACACATCCTGGCCTTTGTCTCTCTCTCTCTCCCTCCCTCCCTCTCTCTCCGTGTGTATGTGTGTGTGTGTGTAATTGTGTCTGTGTGAAGGTGCGATCAATATGGATGGCGTCAAGAAGATGATACAGAAGATGATCGGTGTCCTGGGGCAGGAACAGAAGACCGACGACAAGTAAGCATGGCCATCCACACACACGCACACATCCTCATGATTGTCCGTCCGTTCCATTGCCTTGTGTGCCGCAGGCAGAAGGACTGGTGTGTGGCCGAAACCCACAAGAACGCAAACAAGAAAGACGTAGGATCACCACACCAGACCCATCACATGACAGCCCGGATAAGAGTCCGCCTCTCTCCTGTCTCCTTTTCAGGACACCGAGACCCAAATCACCGACCTGGAGACCAAACTGTCCAAGCTGAAGGCAGGAGACAACACACCACACCACACGCCCCGTCATGCACCCATTCGCCCATTTTTCTGTCTCCCTCCCTCCCTGCGTGTCGGTCTGCGGCTGTTCAGGAGAAGGTTGACGTCTTGACGGAGGAGATTGCCACTGTCACGCAGGAGATCAAGGACCTCGATGAGTCGGTCAAGGATGCCACGGAGCAGCGGCAGCAGGAGAAGAAGGAGTTTACACAGGAAATGAGCGAACTCAATCTGGCCAAGGCGCTACTCAACAAGGCCGCCGACAGGTGCCTTGGGGCTTGTGTGTGTGTGTGTGAAGGGACAGATAGAGAGAGGACTCGTGTGTGTGTGTATGCAGGTTGAATCAGTTTTACAATCCTGAGTTGGCTGCCCCCACCACCTCTCCGCCGTCGCCATATGCCTACCCCCTACTCTTCCAGGCACGTTCAATCCAATCCACATATGTAGCCAATAAACATTCTGCGTGTCTCTCTGTGAGTGCAGAGTGGAGGCGGCAGTGTCGACGCGCCTCCCCCGCCCCCCGAGACATGGGACGCCTACCAGACCAAGACGGAGCAGTCGGGCGGCGTCATGTCCATCATGACCAAAATGATCTCCGGACTCGGCGTCGACGTAATGGCCTCACCACCCGACCAGACACACCAGGCTCCTTCCTCACATGTGCCCATGTGTGTGTGTGTGTCAGATGGCTGAGGCCAAGAAGGACGAGGAGACGGCGCAGCGTGACTACGACACCATGATTGGCGACGCACAGGACAAAAGGGCCGCAGACTCAAAGGTGACGAGAGGGGTGGATGGATGAAGGGAGGGAGGGATGTCTCTCTCCATCTGTGTATTGTGTTTGTGTTGTGTTGAATGTCAGTCGATTGTCGACAAGGAGGCCGCCAGATCAGAGTCTCTCGCCATGATTCAAGAGAGCAAGGTACCTGTTCTGTTCTGCCTCAGGCCATCTGACGCCTTCTTCACGTCAACATCTCTCTCATGTATGTGTCCAGGATGCGCGCAAGGCTGCCAAGGAGCAGCTTCAGGCCGTTCACGAGTATCAGGCCCAACTGCACAGCTCGGTCGGCCAGACAGACACCGCACCAAACACAAGGAGAAGCACACTGGACAGTTCTCTCTCTCTCTCTCTCTCTCTCGCTCTGTCAGTGTGACTTTCTGCTGGACAATTACGACTTCCGCCAGAAGGCGCGGTCAGATGAGATCGACAGCATGAAGAGAGGTACGTGCGTGGGGCAGGGCACACACACGCGGCTGTGTTCATGTCGGTGATCTATATGTGTGTGTGGTGCACTGTGTGCAGCCCTGGCGGTGCTGTCTGGCGCATCATTTGAGCTGACGCAGACGCGCACTCTGAGAAGACGAGCTTAAAGCTGTGAGGCGACGAAGTGGATGGATGGATGGATGTGGCTGGTCGATCGCATGTGGATGGTTGGTGGACGAATGCACTGTCTAGTGACTTGGCGATAGACACTGTTGATATCGATCTGAATACCAACGGTGATTGCAATTGCGTATAGCTGCTCATCAACACGTATTGAAGCAGGCAGGTACGCAGCTGCACATGAATGTCACCATGCAGCCCACAAGACAGACAACGCCCCCACTGTCTGTGCTGTGTGCTGTGCTACAATCCACCAATATGTCCCGCCTGGCATACAGCCGCCAACACACAACACACAGTCAAGCTCAAGGATCAGGGATCAAGCTAGCCAGCTGGGCTTCTGCAACGTCTCAATCCCCACCGTCTCACCCCATCCATGGGCCCTGTACACACGTATCAATGCTGGCCCATTCCCATACGCCGCTACACACCTGTAGCTATCACGAGCTTATTGCCTTGCTGCAAGCACAATATGGTCGTGCCCTTCCTGCTGCTAAGTTGGGAAGGCACGGCAGACTCGAGCCGGCTGCGTGTGTCGGCGTCCAGGCCCCGCAGCAGGAGGTCCACCGTCTTGCACTTGAGCTGCAGCAGCGATCTCACACTCGAACAGGCGAACTCGACAAAGTCGGTGACGCCACCAGGAACTGGTGGGATTGGACACACAGACGCACAGACAGGCACAGACGCAGATTCAGATACAGGTCTCTCTG